>CM058076.1:39157306-39183119 GCA_030247045.1 Colobus guereza
ATCGCACCACTGCACTCCAGCCTGGGTGACAAAGCGAGATTCCATCTCAAAAAAAAAAAAAAACAATGTTTACTTTCCTATTCCTGAGTTACTTCTCTTAGAATAATGGTCTCCAACTCCATCCAGGTTGCTGCAATGCCATTATTTCATTCCTTTTTATGGCTGAGTAGTATTCTATGGTATATATATCTTATTTTCTTTATCCACTCATTGATTGATGGACATTTGGGCTGGTTCCACATTTTTGCAATTGTGAAGTGCAGGAGCACCATGATTGACCTAGTCCAATCAGGACCTACCTAGATGGAAGAGGAACGAAGTCTTCCAAGGCAGTGGCCAATATGTAGAGGTGGATACCTTAATATAATCATAAGTGTCCTCATAAGAGAGACAGAGGAAGATGTGACTACAGATGAGAAAGTGATATGATGACAGAGTGATGTGCTGTGCGGAAAAGAGCCACAAGCCAAGGAAGACAGGCAGCCACTACAAGCTGAAAAAGGTAAGGAAATGGATCTTCCTCTCAGAGCCTCCAGGAGGAATTGGGCCTGCAACACTTTGACTTTTGCCCAGTGAAACTAATTTCATACTTCTGACCTCCAGAACTAAAAGAGAATAAATGAGGCTGGGCAGGTGGCTCATGCCAGTAATGCCAGAACTTTGGGAGGCCAAGGTGGCAGGACTGCTTGAGCCCAGGAGTTTGAGACCAGCCTGAGCAGCAGAGTGAGACCTCATCTCTACAGCCTGGATGACAGAGTGAGACCCTGTCTAAAACAAAAGAAAACAAAAGAACCAAGTAAACTCAAAGTGAGATGAATGAAATGGCTCTTGAGATGTAGGAAGAGAATATTACAACCCTTATTTGTATGTCCTTTTTATTCTCAACATTTTTCTTTCCATTTCTGTGTTTTTAAAACTTTTGTGTATAACAATGTAAGTTTTTTAAAATCTTTTTTTTTGTTTGTTTGTTTTTGAGACAGAGTTTTGCTCTTGTTGCCCAGGCTGGAGTGCAGTGGTGCGATCTCAGCTCACTGCAACCTCTGCCTCCTGGATTCAAGCGATTCTCCTGCCTCAGCCTCCCCAGTAGCTGGGACAGGCATGTGCCACCACGCCTGGCTAATTGTATTTTGAGTAGAGACAGAGTTTCTCCATGTTGGTCAGGCTGGTCTCAAAGTCCTGATCTCAGGTGAGCCATGCCTAGCCCCCTTTTTTTTTAAATAGGGGCGGGGTCTCACTGTGTTGGCCAGGCTGGTCTCAAACTCCTGGCTTCAAGTGGATCCTTCCACCTCGGCCTCCCAAAGTGCCAGGATTACAGGCATGAGCCACCAAGCTTGTCCATTTTCGCAATGTATATGTAAAAATATATATGTATTGAGTAAATGGTAAAATATTTTTGACAAGTATGTGATGAAAACTGTATTTGGAGGTCAGTGATTTAGGACATGACAACTGCAGTTTAAAGATCTTGGCGGGGGAGAAGTCAAAGAAAAAAACACAAATGTTTTAATTAGTATCTGATATGAAAGAATGGTATTGGCCAGTTAGCTCAGGTGGTTAACACTGTGGAAAGAAAATAATCTCAGGACCCCAAAATCACTAAGCCAAAAGGAAAAGTCAAGCTGGGAACTGTGTGGGGCAAATCTGCCTCCCATTCTATTCCTCAATGAGATAGCTGCAAGAATAAAACAACTGCTTACCTCCTTCATCACAATTTGCCACAAGGAAATTCCTTGTGGACTTCCTCCCTACTTCAAGTTATTCCGCCTTTCCAGACTGAACCAATGTACATTACTTGTATTAACTGGTGTCTCATCTCCCTAAAATGTATAAAACCAAGCTGTGCCCCGAATACCTTGGGCACATGTCCTCAGGACCTCCTGAGGCTGTCATGGGCACATTCTTAACCACACCCAGCTAATTGTTTCTATTTTCGGTAGAGACTGTGTTTTGCTATGTTGCCCAGGCTGGTCTTGAGCTCCTGGCCTCAAGAGATCCACCTGCCTTGGCCTTCCAAAGTGCTGGGATTACAGGTGTGAACCACTGAGCTGGCCAAAATGTTCTATTTTAAAGAAAAAAAATTATTATGTTGAGAATTTAAAAAACATATTTAAACAGGCACCGTTACTACCTTTAACAGTGTGAACCTATGAATCATCTTTGTACTCTGTTGGGAAATAGTTTAAAAAATGAACTCAGGCTGGGTATGGTAGTGCACACCTGTAATCCCAGCACTTTGGGAGGCTGAAGTGGGTGGATCACAAGGTCAGCAGTTCAAGACCAGCCTGACCAACATGGTGAAACCCCGTCTGTACTAAAAATACAAAAATTAGCCAGGTGTGGTGGTGGGTGCCTGTATTCCCAGCTACTTGGGAAGCTGAAGCAAGAGGATTGCTTGAGCCCAGAAGTTCAAGACCAGCCTGACCAACATGGTGAAACCCCGTCTGTACTAAAAATACAAAAATTAGCCAGGTGTGGTGGTGGGTGCCTGTATTCCCAGCTACTTGGGAGGCTGAGGCAGGATAATTGCTTGAACCCGGGAGGCAGAGGTTGCAGTGAGCCAAGACTGTGCCATGACATTCCAGCCTGGGCGACAGATCGAGACTGTGTCTCAAAAGAAAAAAAAAAGAATGCAAGACCCTTTAAATTATCAGGCCCAGGAGGCATTTGAAATGTAACAGCATTCTTGTCTCACTCTCTGTTGAACTAAATAATTACTCTTGAAGCCATTTGTTATATAGTCTCCAGACTGACGCCAAGTAGGCATAGAATGCCATGCATCCTGTAGTTCAACAGTGTATCACTAGCTGATGTTATTTCTGTAAACTAATGAGAATTCCTAATGAACAAGTTTTGTAATTGTCCCTTCTCCTGATTCATCCTATTTTCTTCAAAACTTGAGCCTCTATTTTGTTCTCTGGAGCACTCAAGGCAACTTGGAAGTGTCCTGAAATGCAGTCCTCAAACTTAAGCCCCTCAAAAGTTACTTTTGCCTCAACTTCTTCCTTTTAGGTTGATACTACCGTGAAAAAAAAAATGTAAGGAAATGGTTTTAAATTGCAGTGTTAAGGGTTTAAGTCATTAAGAAACTATTTACCATTAAAAATTATATATACCCACACATACACTCACATATATTGTTAAAATACGCCATGAAGTCCAAATTATACACAACACTTAAATAAATAACTAAATAATTTTAAAATGAGCTGGGTGCAGTGGTGCACCTCTGTAATCCCAGCTACTTGGGAAGCTGAAGCAAGAGGACTGCTTCAGCAGGAGGCAGAAGTTACAATGAATCATCATCTTGCCCCTGCACATTCTTAACCTTCGCAGAATAAGCTTCCTAAATTGATGGGGCTTGTCTCAGTTACTGCTTGGTTTGCAGAATGTATTGCTGATATGAAGGAAAACTTGAGTTCTTATATCTAAAGTAGAAAAAACGGAGAGAGGCTGAATGCTATTCTTTAATTTGTCACTTAAGAGCTACTTAGGAAAAAAAATGAAACTTTTATCTGAAAATGCAAGCCCTGGCGGGCGCGGTGGCTCACGCCTGTAATCCCAGCACTTTGGGAGGCTGAGATGGGAGGACTGCTTCAGCAGGAGGCAGAAGTTACAATGAATCATCATCTTGCCCCTGCACATTCTTAACCTTCGCAGAATAAGCTTCCTAAATTGATGGGGCTTGTCTCAGTTACTGCTTGGTTTGCAGAATGTATTGCTGATATGAAGGAAAACTTGAGTTCTTATATCTAAAGTAGAAAAAACGGAGAGAGGCTGAATGCTATTCTTTAATTTGTCACTTAAGAGCTACTTAGGAAAAAAAATGAAACTTTTATCTGAAAATGCAAGCCCTGGCGGGCGCGGTGGCTCACGCCTGTAATCCCAGCACTTTGGGAGGCTGAGATGGGAGGACTGCTTCAGCAGGAGGCAGAAGTTACAATGAATCATCATCTTGCCCCTGCACATTCTTAACCTTCGCAGAATAAGCTTCCTAAATTGATGGGGCTTGTCTCAGTTACTGCTTGGTTTGCAGAATGTATTGCTGATATGAAGGAAAACTTGAGTTCTTATATCTAAAGTAGAAAAAACGGAGAGAGGCTGAATGCTATTCTTTAATTTGTCACTTAAGAGCTACTTAGGAAAAAAAATGAAACTTTTATCTGAAAATGCAAGCCCTGGCGGGCGCGGTGGCTCACGCCTGTAATCCCAGCACTTTGGGAGGCTGAGATGGGAGGACTGCTTCAGCCCAGAAGTTACAATGAATCATCATCTTGCCCCTGCACATTCTTAACCTTCGCAGAATAAGCTTCCTAAATTGATGGGGCTTGTCTCAGTTACTGCTTGGTTTGCAGAATGTATTGCTGATATGAAGGAAAACTTGAGTTCTTATATCTAAAGTAGAAAAAACGGAGAGAGGCTGAATGCTATTCTTTAATTTGTCACTTAAGAGCTACTTAGGAAAAAAAATGAAACTTTTATCTGAAAATGCAAGCCCTGGCCGGGCGCGGTGGCTCACGCCTGTAATCCCAGCACTTTGGGAGGCTGAGATGGGAGGACTGCTTCAGCAGGAGGCAGAAGTTACAATGAATCATCATCTTGCCCCTGCACATTCTTAACCTTCGCAGAATAAGCTTCCTAAATTGATGGGGCTTGTCTCAGTTACTGCTTGGTTTGCAGAATGTATTGCTGATATGAAGGAAAACTTGAGTTCTTATATCTAAAGTAGAAAAAACGGAGAGAGGCTGAATGCTATTCTTTAATTTGTCACTTAAGAGCTACTTAGGAAAAAAAATGAAACTTTTATCTGAAAATGCAAGCCCTGGCGGGCGCGGTGGCTCACGCCTGTAATCCCAGCACTTTGGGAGGCTGAAGTGGGTGGATCACAAGGTCAGCAGTTCAAGACCAGCCTGACCAACATGGTGAAACCCCGTCTGTACTAAAAATACAAAAATTAGCCAGGTGTGGTGGTGGGTGCCTGTATTCCCAGCTACTTGGGAGGCTGAGGCAGGATAATTGCTTGAACCCGGGAGGCAGAGGTTGCAGTGAGCCAAGACTGTGCCATGACATTCCAGCCTGGGCGACAGATCGAGACTGTGTCTCAAAAGAAAAAAAAAGAATGCAAGACCCTTTAAATTATCAGGCCCAGGAGGCATTTGAAATGTAACAGCATTCTTGTCTCACTCTCTGTTGAACTAAATAATTACTCTTGAAGCCATTTGTTATATAGTCTCCAGACTGACGCCAAGTAGGCATAGAATGCCATGCATCCTGTAGTTCAACAGTGTATCACTAGCTGATGTTATTTCTGTAAACTAATGAGAATTCCTAATGAACAAGTTTTGTAATTGTCCCTTCTCCTGATTCATCCTATTTTCTTCAAAACTTGAGCCTCTATTTTGTTCTCTGGAGCACTCAAGGCAACTTGGAAGTGTCCTGAAATGCAGTCCTCAAACTTAAGCCCCTCAAAAGTTACTTTTGCCTCAACTTCTTCCTTTTAGGTTGATACTACCGTGAAAAAAAAATGTAAGGAAATGGTTTTAAATTGCAGTGTTAAGGGTTTAAGTCATTAAGAAACTATTTACCATTAAAAATTATATATACCCACACATACACTCACATATATTGTTAAAATACGCCATGAAGTCCAAATTATACACAACACTTAAATAAATAACTAAATAATTTTAAAATGAGCTGGGTGCAGTGGTGCACCTCTGTAATCCCAGCTACTTGGGAAGCTGAAGCAAGAGGATTGCTTGAGCCCAGAAGTTCAAGACCAGCCTGAGCAACAAAGCAAGACCCCGTCTCAAAAAAAAAAACAAAAACGAATTGTATGTCATACTACTTGCAAGTTCTCATGCTCAATCACTGTATCAGGGCTCCATCAGGAAAATAAAATCAATAGGAGACATATATTAAGGGTTTTTGTCAAGGAGTTGACATACAGTTGTGGCAGCTCCTAGGTAAGTCTAAAATCGGTAGAGCAAGCTGTCAGGAAAGGCAGGCTGGAACTCAGGCATGAGCTGAAGCTGCAGTCTAAAGCAGAATTTTGGCTGGATGTGGTTGCTCATGCCTGTAAGCCCAGCACTTCGGGAGGCTGAGGCAGGAGGATTACTTCAGCCCAGGAGTTAAAGACTGCAGTGAGTTATGATCACAACACTCATCCTGGGCAACAGCGAGACTCCATCTCAAAAAAAAAGAGAAGGAAAGGCAACTCAGAGCAGCCTAAGCTATGTGAAGTATGCAAAACTTGTTAGGCTTACAGAGACGTGACTGAGACCTCAATCATCCCCAACCCCGCCAACCCACACTAACTGCCCAGTGGATTCACCTTCCCGCTGCCTAGACAGAGCTGATTTATCAACACAGGGAATTGTGTGAGAAAGTAATTCACGTAGAACCGGCTGTGCGGAGACGAGTATTATTACTCAAATCACTATCCTTGAGCATTCCGTGATCAGAGTTTTTAAAGACAATTCGACATGTGGGGCTTGGGAAGTGGGAAGTACTGACTGGTCAGGTTGGAGATGGAATCATAGGGGTCGAAGGAGTTTTCTTGCTGTCTTCTGTACCTGGGTGGGATGGCAGAACTGGTTGAGCCAGATTACTGGTCTGGGTCTGGGTGGTGTCAGCTGATCCATGGAGTGCAGTGTCTGCAAAATATCTCAAGCAGTGATCTCAGGTTTTACAAAAGTGATGTTATCCCCAGGAGCAATTTGAGGAGGTTCAGAGGAGCCCGAGGTTGCTTGACCTGTAAACTGTGATTTCTAATTTTTTTTTTGAGACGGAGTTTTGCTCTTGTTGCCCAGGCTAGAGTGCAGTGGCACGATCTCAGCTCTCTGCAACCTCCACCTCCTGGGTTCAAGCGATTCTCCTGCCTCAGCCTCCTGAGTAGCTGGGATTACAGGTGCCCGCCACCAAGCCCAGCTAATTTTGTATTTTTGGTAGAGAGGGGGTTTGTCCATACTAGTCAGGCTGGTCTGAACTCCTGACCTCAGGTGACCCGCCCATCTCGGCCTCCCAAAGTGCTGGGATTACAGGTGTGAGCCACCCTGCGCCGCCCTGTAATTTCTAATCTCATAGCTAATTTGTTACTCCTGCAAAGGCAGACTGGTCCCCAGGCAAGAAGTGGGTCTTTATAGGAAAGGGCTGTTATCAGTTTATTTTATTTGATTTTTGAGACGGAGTTTTGCTCTTGTTGCCCAGGCTAGAGTGCAGTGGCACGATCTCAGCTCTCTGCAACCTCCACCTCCTGGGTTCAAGCGATTCTCCTGCCTCAGCCTCCCGAGCAGCTGGCATTACAGGTGCTTGCCACCATGCCCAGATAATTTTTGTATTCTTAGTAGAGACAGGGGTTCACCATGTTGGCCAGGCTAGTCTTGAACTCCTGACCTCAAGTAATCTGCCTGCCTCATCCTCCCAAAGTGCTGGGATTACAGGCGTGAGCCACCGCACCCGGCCATGTCATCAATTTTGTTTCATAGTCAAACTATGAACTGAATTCCTTCCCGAAGTTAGCTTGGCCTACGTGTAGGAATGAACAAGGATAGCTTAAAGGTTAGAAGCAAGATGGAATCGGTTAGGTCTGATTTCTTTCACTACCATAATTTCCTCAGGTATAATTTCATCAGTTGTAATTTTGCAAAGATTGTTTCAACACCCAGGGGCAACTGTTTAAAGACATTTTATTCTGTCCAGGTGTGGCGGCTCACGCCTATGATCCCAGCACTTTGGGAGGCGAGGTACGTGGATCACTTGAGGCCAGGAATTCTGAGACCAGCCTGACCACATGGTAAAACCCCATCTCTAGTAAAATTACAAACATTAGCCGGGCATGGTTGCACACGCCTGTAATCCCAGCTACTTGGGAAGCTGAAGCAAGAGGATTGCTTGAGCCCAGAAGTTCAAGACCAGCCTGAGCAACAAAGCAAGACCCGTCTCAAAAAAAAAAGAGAAGGAAAGGCAACTCAGAGCAGCCTAAGCTATGTGAAGTATGCAAAACTTGTTAGGCTTACAGAGACGTGACTGAGACCTCAATCATCCCCAACCCCGCCAACCCACACTAACTGCCCAGTGGATTCACCTTCCCGCTGCCTAGACAGAGCTGATTTATCAACACAGGGAATTGTGTGGAGAAAGTAATTCACGTAGAACCGGCTGTGCGGAGACGAGTATTATTACTCAAATCACTATCCTTGAGCATTCCGTGATCAGAGTTTTTAAAGACAATTCGACATGTGGGGCTTGGGAAGTGGGAAGTACTGACTGGTCAGGTTGGAGATGGAATCATAGGGGTCGAAGGAGTTTTCTTGCTGTCTTCTGTACCTGGGTGGGATGGCAGAACTGGTTGAGCCAGATTACTGGTCTGGGTCTGGGTGGTGTCAGCTGATCCATGGAGTGCAGTGTCTGCAAAATATCTCAAGCAGTGATCTCAGGTTTTACAAAAGTGATGTTATCCCCAGGAGCAATTTGAGGAGGTTCAGAGGAGCCGAGGTTGCTTGACCTGTAAACTGTGATTTCTAATTTTTTTTGAGACGGAGTCTTGCTCTGTCACTCAGGCTGGACTGCAGTGGTACGATCTCAGCTCACTGCAACGTCCACCTCCCAGGTTCAGGCAATTCTCCTGCCTCAGCCTCCCGAGCAGCTGGCATTACAGGTGCTTGCCACCATGCCCAGATAATTTTTGTATTCTTAGTAGAGACAGGGTTCACCATGTTGGCCAGGCTAGTCTTGAACTCCTGACCTCAGGTGACCCGCCCATCTCGGCCTCCCAAAGTGCTGGGATTACAGGTGCCCGCCACCAAGCCCAGCTAATTTTGTATTTTTGGTAGAGGGGTTTGTCCATACTAGTCAGGCTGGTCTGAACTCCTGACCTCAGGTGACCCGCCCATCTCGGCCTCCCAAAGTGCTGGGATTACAGGTGCCCGCCACCAAGCCCAGCTAATTTTGTATTTTTGGTAGAGAGGGGTTTGTCCATACTAGTCAGGCTGGTCTGAACTCCTGACCTCAAGTAATCTGCCTGCCTCATCCTCCCAAAGTGCTGGGATTACAGGTGCCCGCCACCAAGCCCAGCTAATTTTGTATTTTTGGTAGAGGGGTTTGTCCATACTAGTCAGGCTGGTCTGAACTCCTGACCTCAAGTAATCTGCCTGCCTCATCCTCCCAAAGTGCTGGGATTACAGGCGTGAGCCACCGCACCCGGCCATGTCATCAATTTTGTTTCATAGTCAAACTATGAACTGAATTCCTTCCCGAAGTTAGCTTGGCCTACGTGTAGGAATGAACAAGGATAGCTTAAAGGTTAGAAGCAAGATGGAATCGGTTAGGTCTGATTTCTTTCACTACCATAATTTCCTCAGGTATAATTTCATCAGTTGTAATTTTGCAAAGATTGTTTCAACACCCAGGGGCAACTGTTTAAAGACATTTTATTCTGTCCAGGTGTGGCGGCTCACGCCTATGATCCCAGCACTTTGGGAGGCGAGGTACGTGGATCACTTGAGGCCAGGAATTCTGAGACCAGCCTGACCACATGGTAAAACCCCATCTCTAGTAAAATTACAAACATTAGCCGGGCATGGTTGCACACGCCTGTAATCCCAGCTACGCGGGCGGCTGAGGCAGGAGCATCCACTTGAACCACGGAGGCAGAGGTTGCAGTGAGTCAAGATAGCACCACTGTGCTCCAGCCTGGGCAACAGAGCGAGGCTCTGTCATAGTGATAGATATATATACACACACACGTGTATATATATATCATGTATATATATTGTGTATATATATGATAAACACATTTTATTCTTTTTTTCCCTGTAATTGCCAGACTAGCTGATAAATTACCTAAAATGTTAAAGTTGAGAGTAGGATCACCCATTATCTTCATGTTCCTGGAATTTGTGATACAAAGAACAGTGTATCGCCAATCAATAGCTTATGTTATTTTAATGAACCAATATAGGAACTGCCCCACTTTTTAAAACCCACCTGAATATATGTTGCTAATCAGAGCATATATTCAAGGCAACTTGAATCTATGTCTCCCAGGTTGCAGTCCTCAAAGTTGACCTAAATAAACTCTACTTATATTAATTTTTACCTCAATTCCTTTAGTTTGACAGTCTTATATTTGTGAGAGTGGGTCAGTATAAGCATACAAAATGTACAAGCTAATCCTATATTCCCCTTTTTTTTTTTTTTTTTTTTTTGTTTGTTGTTGTGGCGGGGTCTTGCTCCGTAGCTCAGGCTGGAATGCAGTGGTGCAATCTTGGCTCACTAGTCCCCCTCTGATAAAATACATTTACCAGGAACAGCCCTAACCTCACACTCCATTCCAGCCCGGCTCTCTCCCTCTCAAACTCCATTCCAGCCTGGCTCTCTAACTTTCTGCCTCATTCCACTGGCTAGTCCTCAAGACCCTGACCTAATACTCTCTTTTTGAACTCTCTGGCTCCAATCCTAAGCACCATATTCCTTTGCCCAAATCTGGAATCCCAGGGCCTCTTGAAGGTTTCCCAATACATGTAAGGCCTACTCCTAGGCATGCATGCATGCCTCTACTATGTAAGGAGTACTTCTGGAAGCCACCAGCTCTAGAGTTTCTGAAAACGTCAATAAGACTGCCTTTGAAAACAGGGGGTGGGTGGTGGTGAGAACATCCTGTGAAGGGTGCCAGCTGGTTTATACCAGTCAGTGTGCCAAACTGCTCCTCTAATGATAAGAGGTGGTGCTGTTTTAATTCCTCCAGTTTTAAGATGCACTTTACTATTATTACCCTTTTTAGTTTAGAAAGATAAAAGTTGACGAAGAGGCAGGGCTAGCACTGAAACCGATAATTATGTTAATCAAAAATCTCACCCACCTCCAGAAAACCTTTTCACAGAGCTGCTGAAAGTGGTAAATTGATTGGTTTAAGCTGTATGTTCTCTTCATGCCACTTTCTTTTTTCTTTTCTTTTTTCTTCCGCCACTTTCAATCTAAAAGAGTGAACAGATAGTAAAATAGCTACACTAAGTGGAGTTCAGAGGAGAAAAAAGGACAGACTATCTGACAAACCAGTGTCTGGGTCTTCTAGTTAAGAATTAGAGGCCAGGTGCAGTGGCTCACTCCTGTAATTCCAGCACTTTAGGAGGCTGAGGCAGGTGGATCACCTGAGGTCAGGAGTCCAAGGCCAGCCTGACCAACATGGTGAAACCCGTCTGTACTAAAAATACAAAAATTAGCCGGGCGTGGTGGTGGGCACCTGTAATCCTAGCTACTTGGGAGGCTGAGGCAGGAGAATCTCTTGAACCCTGGAGGCAGAGGTTGCAGTGAGCCAAGATTGTGTCATTGCACGCCAGCCTGGGAAACAAGAGACAGACTCTGTCTCAAACAGAAAAAAAACCAAACAAACAAAACATAAGAATTAGGACTATACTTTTATTTTATTTTATTACTTTTAGACAGGAATCACTCAGACTGCATTCTTTCTCTCTTACTCTCCTGCAGGAAGAGAATGATCATGAATGGCAAATGGCAGGTGCAGTGAAGCAAGAAAAGCTGGCTTCAGGCTCAGAAGAGAATGCTGTGCCTCTTCCTCATGGTTTCCGGTGCCCTGCATGTTCAGAGAAACTTCTAGTAATGAATGAACTGCAGAAATGATCCCTGAAAATATGGTCTTGATACTTTATTTTTGTGGCAATTTTTTTTTTTTTTGAGATGGAATTTTGCTCTTGTTGTCCAGGCTGGAGTGCAATGGCGCGATCTCCACTCACCGTAACCTCCGCCTCCCGGATTCAAGCAATTCTTCTGCCTCAGCCTCCCAAGTAGCTGGGATTACAGGCATGTGCCACCCGCCCGGCTAATTTTGTATTTTTAGTAGAGACGGGTTTCTCCATTTTGGTCAGGCTGGTCTCGAACTCCCTACCTCAGGTGATCTGCCGCCTCGGCCTCCCAAAGTTCTGGGATTACAGGAGTGAGCCACTGCGCCCGGCCAGATCAAAAGGAGCAGCTTGGGATCCTTATACTGTGAAAACACATTCACGTCTTTCTTAATTAAGATTTTATGCTGGGCGAGGTGGCTCATGGCTTTAATCCCAACACTTTGAGAGGCCAAGGTGGGCAGATCACTTGAGGTCAGGAGTTCAAAATCAGCCTGGCCAACGTGGTGAAACCCCGTCACTACTAAAAATACAACAATTAGCTGGGCATGGTGGTGCATGCCTGTAGTCCCAGCCACTCAGGAGGCTGAGGCACGAGAATCCTTGAACCCAGGAGGCAGAGGTTGCAGTGAGCCAAGATTGTGTCATTGCACGCCAGCCTGGGAAACAAGAGACAGACTCTGTCTCAAACAGAAAAAAAACCAAACAAACAAAACATAAGAATTAGGACTATACTTTTATTTTATTTTATTACTTTTAGACAGGAATCACTCAGACTGCATTCTTTCTCTCTTACTCTCCTGCAGGAAGAGAATGATCATGAATGGCAAATGGCAGGTGCAGTGAAGCAAGAAAAGCTGGCTTCAGGCTCAGAAGAGAATGCTGTGCCTCTTCCTCATGGTTTCCGGTGCCCTGCATGTTCAGAGAAACTTCTCTAGTAATGAATGAACTGCAGAAATGATCCCTGAAAATATGGTCTTGATACTTTATTTTTGTGGCAATTTTTTTTTTTTTTGAGATGGAATTTTGCTCTTGTTGTCCAGGCTGGAGTGCAATGGCGCGATCTCCACTCACCGTAACCTCCGCCTCCCGGATTCAAGCAATTCTTCTGCCTCAGCCTCCCAAGTAGCTGGGATTACAGGCATGTGCCACCCCGCCCGGCTAATTTTGTATTTTTAGTAGAGACAGGGTTTCTCCATTTTGGTCAGGCTGGTCTCGAACTCCCTACCTCAGGTGATCTGCCCGCCTCGGCCTCCCAAAGTTCTGGGATTACAGGAGTGAGCCACTGCGCCCGGCCAGATCAAAAGGAGCAGCTTGGGATCCTTATACTGTGAAAACACATTCACGTCTTTCTTAATTAAGATTTTATGCTGGGCGAGGTGGCTCATGGCTTTAATCCCAACACTTTGAGAGGCCAAGGTGGGCAGATCACTTGAGGTCAGGAGTTCAAAATCAGCCTGGCCAACGTGGTGAAACCCCGTCACTACTAAAAATACAACAATTAGCTGGGCATGGTGGTGCATGCCTGTAGTCCCAGCCACTCAGGAGGCTGAGGCACGAGAATCCCTTGAACCCAGGAGGCAGAGGTTGCAGTGAGCCAAGATTGTGTCATTGCACGCCAGCCTGGGAAACAAGAGACAGACTCTGTCTCAAACAGAAAAAAAACCAAACAAACAAAACATAAGAATTAGGACTATACTTTTATTTTATTTTATTACTTTTAGACAGGAATCACTCAGACTGCATTCTTTCTCTCTTACTCTCCTGCAGGAAGAGAATGATCATGAATGGCAAATGGCAGGTGCAGTGAAGCAAGAAAAGCTGGCTTCAGGCTCAGAAGAGAATGCTGTGCCTCTTCCTCATGGTTTCCGGTGCCCTGCATGTTCAGAGAAACTTCTCTAGTAATGAATGAACTGCAGAAATGATCCCTGAAAATATGGTCTTGATACTTTATTTTTGTGGCAATTTTTTTTTTTTTTGAGACGGAGTTTCACTGTTGTTGCCCAGGCTGGAGTGCAATGGCGCGATCTCCACTCACCGTAACCTCCGCCTCCCGGATTCAAGCAATTCTTCTGCCTCAGCCTCCCAAGTAGCTGGGATTACAGGCATGTGCCACCCGCCCGGCTAATTTTGTATTTTTAGTAGAGACAGGGTTTCTCCATTTTGGTCAGGCTGGTCTCGAACTCCTACCTCAGGTGATCTGCCCGCCTCGGCCTCCCAAAGTTCTGGGATTACAGGAGTGAGCCACTGCGCCCGCCAGATCAAAAGGAGCAGCTTGGGATCCTTATACTGTGAAAACACATTCACGTCTTTCTTAATTAAGATTTTATGCTGGGCGAGGTGGCTCATGCCTTTAATCCCAACACTTTGAGAGGCCAAGGTGGGCAGATCACTTGAGGTCAGGAGTTCAAAATCAGCCTGGCCAACATGGTGAAACCCCGTCACTACTAAAAATACAACAATTAGCTGGGCATGGTGGTGCATGCCTGTAGTCCCAGCCACTCAGGAGGCTGAGGCACGAGAATCCTTGAACCCAGGAGGCAGAGGTTGCAGTGAGCCGAGATTGTGCCACTGCACCCCAGCCCAGGCGACAGAGCAAGACTCCGTCTCAGACAAAAAAAAAAAGATTTTAAAGTACCTATTTGCCAGTTCATATGTAGTTGATTTGGAGCATGTGCTACAAGATTGGTTCTAAATATACATAAACTAAGAGCTGAGAAAGTTATTGCTAAGCTAAATTCAACCAATTACACTTTCTTTTTTTCTGCTCTCTCCTTGCACCTATATTATTCTAATTCTATTTGTCAGGCTGCTTACTTTTACAATCTTTTTAGTGTAGAAAAGGTAGAAAAAGGTAGAAAAAAATGATATCATGAACACTTTTCTTTAATTAAAAAAAATCTTTGTAAATAGAGACGAGGTCTCACTGTGTTGCTCAGGTTGGTCTCAAACTCCTGAGCTCAAACGATCCTCCCTCTTTGGCCTCCCAAAGTGGTGGGATTACAGGTATGGGCCATCATAGCAAGCCCAAAGCAGATGTTTCAATAAGCACTATTACTCAAAGCCAGATATGTGATTTTGAACAAGTTACTTTATTTTCCTCTAAACTCCAAATTACTCAAGTGATAATGCCTCCTATTCAGGGATTTTATGAAGATTAAGTAACAATAAAAATAAGCACAAAATAAACAAAAAAATAGCACAGTGTAGGCATTCAGGAATTATTAGCTGAAGTTCCAACCCTTCCTCTATGTATACCCCTTACTTTGTGAGATTACAGGAAGGATGACAAAAAAGGATATGGTGGGGTTTTTTTTGTTTTTTTTTTTTGAGACGGAGTTTCACTGTTGTTGCCCAGGCTGGAGTGCAGTGGTGCGATCTTGGCTCACTGCAACCACCGCCTCCCAGGTTCAAGTGATTCTCCTACCTCAGCCTCCCAAGTAGCTGGGATTACAGGCGCATGCCACCACGCCCAGCTAATTTTTGTATTTTTAGTAGAGATGGGGTTTCATCATATTGGTCAGACTGGTCTCGAACTCCCTACCTCAGGTGATCTGCCCGCCTCGGCCTCCCAAAGTTCTGGGATTACAGGAGTGAGCCACTGCGCCCGGCCAGATCAAAAAGGAGCAGCTTGGGATCCTTATACTGTGAAAACACATTCACGTCTTTCTTAATTAAGATTTTATGCTGGGCGAGGTGGCTCATGGCTTTAATCCCAACACTTTGAGAGGCCAAGGTGGGCAGATCACTTGAGGTCAGGAGTTCAAAATCAGCCTGGCCAACGTGGTGAAACCCCGTCACTACTAAAAATACAACAATTAGCTGGGCATGGTGGTGCATGCCTGTAGTCCCAGCCACTCAGGAGGCTGAGGCACGAGAATCCCTTGAACCCAGGAGGCAGAGGTTGCAGTGAGCCGAGATTGTGCCACTGCACCCCAGCCCAGGCGACAGAGCAAGCTCAGACAAAAAAAAAAAAGATTTTAAAGTACCTAGTTGCCAGTTCATATGTAGTTGATTTGGAGCATGTGCTACAAGATTGGTTCTAAATATACATAAACTAAGAGCTGAGAAAGTTATTGCTAAGCTAAATTCAACCAATTACACTTTCTTTTTTTCTGCTCTCTCCTTGCACCTATATTATTCTAATTCTATTTGTCAGGCTGCTTACTTTTACAATCTTTTTTAGTGTAGAAAAGGTAGAAAAAAGGTAGAAAAAAATGATATCATGAACACTTTTCTTTAATTAAAAAAAATCTTTGTAAATAGAGACGAGGTCTCACTGTGTTGCTCAGGTTGGTCTCAAACTCCTGAGCTCAAACGATCCTCCCTCTTTGGCCTCCCAAAGTGGTGGGATTACAGGTATGGGCCATCATAGCAAGCCCAAAGCAGATGTTTCAATAAGCACTATTACTCAAAGCCAGATATGTGATTTTGAACAAGTTACTTTATTTTCCTCTAAACTCCAAATTACTCAAGTGATAATGCCTCCTATTCAGGGATTTTATGAAGATTAAGTAACAATAAAAATAAGCACAAAATAAACAAAAAAATAGCACAGTGTAGGCATTCAGGAATTATTAGCTGAAGTTCCAACCCTTCCTCTATGTATACCCCTTACTTTGTGAGATTACAGGAAGGATGACAAAAAGGATATGGTGGGGTTTTTGTTTTTTTTGAGACGGAGTTTCACTGTTGTTGCCCAGGCTGGAGTGCAGTGGCACAATCTCAGCTCACTGCAACCTCCGCCTCCCAGGTTCAAGCAATTCTTCTGCCTCAGCCTCCCAAGTAGCTGGGATTACAGGCATGTGCCACCCGCCCGGCTAATTTTGTATTTTTAGTAGAGACAGGGTTTCTCCATTTTGGTCAGGCTGGTCTCGAACTCCCTACCTCAGGTGATCTGCCCGCCTCGGCCTCCCAAAGTGCTGGGATTACAGGAGTGAGCCACTGCGCCCGGCCAGATCAAAAGGAGCAGCTTGGGATCCTTATACTGTGAAAACACATTCACGTCTTTCTTAATTAAGATTTTATGCTGGGCGAGGTGGCTCATGGCTTTAATCCCAACACTTTGAGAGGCCAAGGTGGGCAGATCACTTGAGGTCAGGAGTCCAAGGCCAGCCTGACCAACATGGTGAAACCCCGTCACTACTAAAAATACAACAATTAGCTGGGCATGGTGGTGCATGCCTGTAGTCCCAGCCACTCAGGAGGCTGAGGCACGAGAATCCTTGAACCCAGGAGGCAGAGGTTGCAGTGAGCCAAGATTGTGTCATTGCACGCCAGCCTGGGAAACAAGAGACAGACTCTGTCTCAAACAGAAAAAAAACCAAACAAACA
Organism: Colobus guereza; assembly: GCA_030247045.1. Lineage (NCBI taxonomy): Eukaryota > Metazoa > Chordata > Mammalia > Primates > Cercopithecidae > Colobus > Colobus guereza. Next base: position 39,174,277 of record CM058076.1, read on the forward strand.
AAACATAAGAATTAGGACTATACTTTTATTTTATTTTATTACTTTTAGACAGGAATCACTCAGACTGCATTCTTTCTCTCTTACTCTCCTGCAGGAAGAGAATGATCATGAATGGCAAATGGCAGGTGCAGTGAAGCAAGAAAAGCTGGCTTCAGGCTCAGAAGAGAATGCTGTGCCTCTTCCTCATGGTTTCCGGTGCCCTGCATGTTCAGAGAAACTTCTCTAGTAATGAATGAACTGCAGAAATGATCCCTGAAAATATGGTCTTGATACTTTATTTTTGTGGCAATTTTTTTTTTTTTGTTTGTTGTTGTGGCGGGGTCTTGCTCCGTAGCTCAGGCTGGAATGCAGTGGTGCAATCTTGGCTCACTAGTCCCCTCTGATAAAATACATTTACCAGGAACAGCCCTAACCTCACACTCCATTCCAGCCCGGCTCTCTCCTCTCAAACTCCATTCCAGCCCGGCTCTCTCCTCTCAAACTCCATTCCAGCCCGGCTCTCTCCTCTCAAACTCCATTCCAGCCTGGCTCTCTAACTTTCTGCCTCATTCCACTGGCTAGTCCTCAAGACCCTGACCTAATACTCTCTTTTGAACTCTCTGGCTCCAATCCTAAGCACCATATTCCTTTGCCCAAATCTGGAATCCCAGGGCCTCTTGAAGGTTTCCCAATACATGTAAGGCCTACTCCTAGGCATGCATGCATGCCTCTACTATGTAAGGAGTACTTCTGGAAGCCACCAGCTCTAGAGTTTCTGAAAACGTCAATAAGACTGCCTTTGAAAACAGGGGTGGGTGGTGGTGAGAACATCCTGTGAAGGGTGCCAGCTGGTTTATACCAGTCAGTGTGCCAAACTGCTCCTCTAATGATAAGAGGTGGTGCTGTTTTAATTCCTCCAGTTTTAAGATGCACTTTACTATTATTACCCTTTTAGTTTAGAAAGATAAAAGTTGACGAAGAGGCAGGGCTAGCACTGAAACCGATAATTATGTTAATCAAAAATCTCACCCACCTCCAGAAAACCTTTTCACAGAGCTGCTGAAAGTGGTAAATTGATTGGTTTAAGCTGTATGTTCTCTTCATGCCACTTTCTTTTTTCTTCCGCCACTTTCAATCTAAAAGAGTGAACAGATAGTAAAATAGCTACACTAAGTGGAGTTCAGAGGAGAAAAAGGACAGACTATCTGACAAACCAGTGTCTGGGTCTTCTAGTTAAGAATTAGAGGCCAGGTGCAGTGGCTCACTCCTGTAATTCCAGCACTTTAGGAGGCTGAGGCAGGAGAATCTCTTGAACCCTGGAGGCAGAGGTTGCAGTGAGCCGAGATTGTGCCACTGCACCCCAGCCCAGGCGACAGAGCAAGACTCCATCTCAGACAAAAAAAAAAAAGATTTTAAAGTACCTAGTTGCCAGTTCATATGTAGTTGATTTGGAGCATGTGCTACAAGATTGGTTCTAAATATACATAAACTAAGAGCTGAGAAAGTTATTGCTAAGCTAAATTCAACCAATTACACTTTCTTTTTTCTTCCGCCACTTTCAATCTAAAAGAGTGAACAGATAGTAAAATAGCTACACTAAGTGGAGTTCAGAGGAGAAAAAGGACAGACTATCTGACAAACCAGTGTCTGGGTCTTCTAGTTAAGAATTAGAGGCCAGGTGCAGTGGCTCACTCCTGTAATTCCAGCACTTTAGGAGGCTGAGGCAGGTGGATCACTTGAGGTCAGGAGTTCAAAATCAGCCTGGCCAACGTGGTGAAACCCCGTCACTACTAAAAATACAACAATTAGCTGGGCATGGTGGTGCATGCCTGTAGTCCCAGCCACTCAGGAGGCTGAGGCACGAGAATCCTTGAACCCAGGAGGCAGAGGTTGCAGTGAGCCAAGATTGTGTCATTGCACGCCAGCCTGGGAAACAAGAGACAGACTCTGTCTCAAACAGAAAAAAAACCAAACAAACAAAACATAAGAATTAGGACTATACTTTTATTTTATTTTATTACTTTTAGACAGGAATCACTCAGACTGCATTCTTTCTCTCTTACTCTCCTGCAGGAAGAGAATGATCATGAATGGCAAATGGCAGGTGCAGTGAAGCAAGAAAAGCTGGCTTCAGGCTCAGAAGAGAATGCTGTGCCTCTTCCTCATGGTTTCCGGTGCCCTGCATGTTCAGAGAAACTTCTCTAGTAATGAATGAACTGCAGAAATGATCCCTGAAAATATGGTCTTGATACTTTATTTTTGTGGCAATTTTTTTTTTTTTGAGATGGAATCTCCTTTGTTGCCCAGGCTGGAGTGCAGTGGCACAATCTCAGCTCACTGCAACCTCCGCCTCCCGGTTCAAGCAATTCTTCTGCCTCAGCCTCCCAAGTAGCTGGGATTACAGGAATGAGCCACCACGCCTGACCTTTGTTGTTTTTGAGATGGAATCTCCTTTGTTGCCCAGGCTGGAGTGCAGTGGCACAATCTCAGCTCACTGCAACCTCCGCCTCCCGGATTCAAGCAATTCTTCTGCCTCAGCCTCCCAAGTAGCTGGGATTACAGGCGCATGCCACCACGCCCAGCTAATTTTGTATTTTTAGTAGAGATGGGGTTTCATCATATTGGTCAGACTGGTCTCGAACTCCTGACCTCAGGTGATCCACCTGCCTCAGCCTCCCAAGTAGCTGGGATTACAGGAGTGAGCCACTGCGCCCGGCCAGATCAAAAGGAGCAGCTTGGGATCCTTATACTGTGAAAACACATTCACGTCTTTCTTAATTAAGATTTTATGCTGGGCGAGGTGGCTCATGGCTTTAATCCCAACACTTTGAGAGGCCAAGGTGGGCAGATCACTTGAGGTCAGGAGTTCAAGACCAGCCTGACCAACATGGTGAAACCCGTCTGTACTAAAAATACAAAAATTAGCCGGGCGTGGTGGTGGGCACCTGTAATCCTAGCTACTTGGGAGGCTGAGGCAGGAGAATCTCTTGAACCCTGGAGGCAGAGGTTGCAGTGAGCCAAGATTGTGTCATTGCACGCCAGCCTGGGAAACAAGAGACAGACTCTGTCTCAAACAGAAAAAAAACCAAACAAACAAAACATAAGAATTAGGACTATACTTTTATTTTATTTTATTACTTTTAGACAGGAATCACTCAGACTGCATTCTTTCTCTCTTACTCTCCTGCAGGAAGAGAATGATCATGAATGGCAAATGGCAGGTGCAGTGAAGCAAGAAAAGCTGGCTTCAGGCTCAGAAGAGAATGCTGTGCCTCTTCCCTTCAGGCTCAGAAGAGAATGCTGTGCCTCTTCCTCATGGTTTCCGGTGCCCTGCATGTTCAGAGAAACTTCTAGTAATGAATGAACTGCAGAAATGATCCCTGAAAATATGGTCTTGATACTTTATTTTTGTGGCAATTTTTTTTTTTTTTTTGAGATGGAATTTTGCTCTTGTTGTCCAGGCTGGAGTGCAATGGCGCGATCTCCACTCACCGTAACCTCCGCCTCCCGGATTCAAGCAATTCTTCTGCCTCAGCCTCCCAAGTAGCTGGGATTACAGGCATGTGCCACCCCGCCCGGCTAATTTTGTATTTTTAGTAGAGACGGGGTTTCTCCATTTTGGTCAGGCTGGTCTCGAACTCCCTACCTCAGGTGATCTGCCCGCCTCGGCCTCCCAAAGTTCTGGGATTACAGGAGTGAGCCACCGCGCCCGGCCAGATCAAAAGGAGCAGCTTGGGATCCTTATACTGTGAAAACACATTCACGTCTTTCTTAATTAAGATTTTATGCTGGGCGAGGTGGCTCATGGCTTTAATCCCAACACTTTGAGAGGCCAAGGTGGGCAGATCACTTGAGGTCAGGAGTTCAAAATCAGCCTGGCCAACATGGTGAAACCCCGTCACTACTAAAAATACAACAATTAGCTGGGCATGGTGGTGCATGCCTGTAGTCCCAGCCACTCAGGAGGCTGAGGCACGAGAATCCTTGAACCCAGGAGGCAGAGGTTGCAGTGAGCCGAGATTGTGCCACTGCACCCCAGCCCAGGCGACAGAGCAAGACTCATCTCAGACAAAAAAAAAGATTTTAAAGTACCTATTTGCCAGTTCATATGTAGTTGATTTGGAGCATGTGCTACAAGATTGGTTCTAAATATACATAAACTAAGAGCTGAGAAAGTTATTGCTAAGCTAAATTCAACCAATTACACTTTCTTTTTTCTGCTCTCTCCTTGCACCTATATTATTCTAATTCTATTTGTCAGGCTGCTTACTTTTACAATCTTTTTAGTGTAGAAAAGGTAGAAAAAGGTAGAAAAAATGATATCATGAACACTTTTCTTTAATTAAAAAAATCTTTGTAAATAGAGACGAGGTCTCACTGTGTTGCTCAGGTTGGTCTCAAACTCCTGAGCTCAAACGATCCTCCCTCTTTGGCCTCCCAAAGTGGTGGGATTACAGGTATGGGCCATCATAGCAAGCCCAAAGCAGATGTTTCAATAAGCACTATTACTCAAAGCCAGATATGTGATTTTGAACAAGTTACTTTATTTTCCTCTAAACTCCAAATTACTCAAGTGATAATGCCTCCTATTCAGGGATTTTATGAAGATTAAGTAACAATAAAAATAAGCACAAAATAAACAAAAAATAGCACAGTGTAGGCATTCAGGAATTATTAGCTGAAGTTCCAACCCTTCCTCTATGTATACCCCTTACTTTGTGAGATTACAGGAAGGATGACAAAAAGGATATGGTGGGGTTTTTGTTTTTTTTTTGAGACGGAGTTTCACTGTTGTTGCCCAGGCTGGAGTGCAGTGGTGCGATCTTGGCTCACTGCAACCACCGCCTCCCAGGTTCAAGTGATTCTCCTACCTCAGCCTCCCAAGTAGCTGGGATTACAGGCATGCCACCACGCCCAGCTAATTTTTGTATTTTAGTAGAGATGGGGTTTCATCATATTGGTCAGACTGGTCTCGAACTCCTGACCTCAGGTGATCCACCTGCCTCAGCCTCCCAAAGTGCTGGGATTACAGGAATGAGCCACCACGCCTGACCTTTGTTGTTTTTTTGAGATGGAATCTCCTTTGTTGCCCAGGCTGGAGTGCAGTGGCACAATCTCAGCTCACTGCAACCTCCGCCTCCCAGGTTCAAGTGATTCTCCTACCTCAGCCTGCTGAGTAGCTGGCATTACAGGTGCCTGCCACCTCGCCCAGCTAATTTTTGTATTTTATTAGAGACAGGGTTTCACCGTGTTGGCCAGGCTGGTCTCATACTCCTGACCTCAAGTAATCCACCTACCTCGGCCTCCCAAAGTGCTGGGATTACAGGCGTGAGCCACTGCGCCCAGCGCAAAAAAGTATATGTTTGCTGAGCCCTTTAATTGTTGAAAATGATCGTTGAAAAAAAGAAAAATTAATGACAGGACTAGGAATGCACACCAGCCAGGAAGTAGAATTAAGAAAGTTTAAATGCAATGGATGAAAACTATAGGCAGGCTGGGTGCAGTGGCTCACGCCTGTAATCATAACACTTAGGGTGGCCAAGGCCAATGGATTACTTGAGCTCAGGAGTTTGAGACCAGCCCGGGCAACACAGTGAAACCCCATCTCTGCAGAAAAATACAAAAATTAACAGGGCATGGTGGCTCACGCCTATACTCCTAGCTACTTGGGGGATGAGGCAGGAGGATTGCTTGAGCCCAGGAGGCAGAGGTTGCAGTGAGCCAAGATCGTGCCACTGCACTCCAGCCTGGGTGACAGAGTCAGATCCTGTCTCAAAACAAAAAAGAAGAACATTATAGGCAAAGAAATACAGATTTCTTTAATACTTAAAAGAGAATTATTGTGAAGTTGATATGAATTAATGTGAAATAAGACTACCAACGCCAGTCGCAGTGGCTCACACCTGTAATCCCAGCACTTTGGGAGGCTGAGGCGGGAGGATCACCTCCGGTCAGGAGTTTGAGACCAGCCTGGCCAACATGGCGAAACCTCATCTCTACTAAAAATACAAAAATTAGCTGGGTGTGGTGGTGCACCTGTAATGCCAACTACTCAGGAGGCTGAGGCAGAAGAATTGCTTGAAACTGGGTGGTGGAGGTTGCAGAAGATTGCGCCACTACACTCCATCCTGGGTGACAGAGCAAAACTCCATTACATAAAAAACTTGGCCAGGTGTGGTGGCTCTCGCCTGTAATCCTAGCACTTTGGGAGGCCGAGGTGGGCGGATCACCTGAGGTCAGGAGTTCAAGACCGGCCTGGCCAACATGGCGAAACCCCATCTCTATTAAAAATACAAACATTAGCCAGTCATGGTGCCACGCACCTGTAGTACTAGCTACTCAGAAGGCTGAGGCAGGAAAATGGCTTGAACCTGGGAGGTGGAGGCTGCAGTGAGCCAAGATCGTGCCACTGCACTCCAGCCTGGGCAACAGGGCGAGACCCCGTCTTAAGAAAAAAAAAAAAAAAACTAACTCATTTGGATTGGGCGCAGCGGCTCGTGCCTGTAATCCCAGCATATTGGGAGGCCCTGGTGGGCAGATCACTTGAGGTCAGGAGTTCAAGACCATCCTCGACAAAATGGTGAAACCCAGAGTCAACAAAAAATACAAAAAACTAGCTGGGTGTGGTGGCACTTGCCTGTAGTCCCAGCTACTGGGGAAGCTGAGGCACAATCGCTTGAGCCTGGAAGGCGGAGGCTGCAGTGAGCAGAGACTGCAAGATTACACCACTGCACTCCAGCCTGGGCAACACAGTGAAATTCTGTCTCTAAAACAAACAAACAAAAAAATTCGTTTAATTGGTAAGAATCAGTTTCACTAGGGATAAAAGTCAGAAGTACAGAAATTGTGAGTTCCTTTGTGAAGATTCAAGGACCTTCAAGGACCTCTGAACAGCCAAGGATAATCATTCCTATTTTTCATCTTCAATGGAAAAAAGAGCCCATTATACCTTTCTAGCCTATCCTGGAATAAATAACAATTAAATTTTATTTATTGTAAACTAACGAAGGAAACAGTGTAAGTTAATGAAATGTAGTCTGTACAACTTGTTAGACTTTTCTTTTTTATTTATTTGTTATTTTTAGTTGGACTTTGTTTTTGAGACAGAATCTCGCTCTGTCACCCAGTCTGGAGTGGAATGGCTTGATCTTGGCTCACTGCAACCTTTGTCTCCCAGATTCAAGTGATTCTCCCTGCCTCAGCCTCCCTAGTAGCTGGGATTACAGGCACACACCACCATGCCTGGCTATTTTTAGTAGAGACAGGGTTTTGCCATGTTGACCAGGCAGGTCTCCAACTCCTGACCTCAGGCCATCTGCCCGCTTTGACCTCCCAAAGTGCTGAGATTACAGGCTTGAGCCACCGCACCAAGCAACAAGCTAATTTTTGTGTGTTTAGTAGAGACCGGCCTTCACTTCATGTCGGCCAGACAGGTCTCGAACTAGACCTCAAGTGATCCACTGGGCTCGGCCTCCCAAAGTGCTGGGTTTACAGGCCAGAGACCCCGCGCCCGGCCGGCATTGATGTTACTTAAATTACAAAGTAACCGGCCAGGCGCAGTCGCTCACGCCTGTAATCCCAGCATTTTCAGAGGCTGAGGCAGGCGAATCACCTGAGGTCGGGAGTTCCTGAGACCAGCCTGAGCAACATGGAGAAACCCCGTCTCTACTAAAAAATAAAAACACAAAATTAGCCGGCATAGTGGCACATGCCTGTATTCCCTGCTATTCAGGAGGCTGAGGCAGGAGAATCGCCTGAACCTGGGAGGCAGAGGTTGTTGCAGTGAGCCGAGATCGCACCATTGCACTGTAGCCTAGGCAACAAGAGCCAGACTCCGTCTCAAGAAATAAAAATTACAGCCTGGCACAGTGGCTTATGCCTGTAGGCCCAGCACTTTGGGAGGCCCAGGCAGGCAGATCACTAGATCAGGATCAGCCCTAGGCTGAGCTGCAGCTGGCGTTTGAATGTGACAGCAGCGGTGGCAACCCAGAACCTGTCCGTGCCACCAGCAGCGGCGAACTCCAGGGTCAGACACCGCCACTGCACCTAAGTCAGGCGGTGGGACCTCAGCTGTGGGAGGGCGGGAACCTGCCGCAAAGCCTCATCCGGTCAGCTATACAGGGCCCAGAGGTCGCGAGCTTGCGCTGCCAGCGCCGGCCAAGGAAGAGCAGAACCCAGAGTGTAAGGGGGTGCACTCGGCGACCCTCAGCGGTCTGGGCCCAGCCCTGCAGCCTAGGACTCAGGTGTAGCTCCCACCTGAACATGGCACGCGGCAGCAAGGGGCTCCAACCCGGACCCTGTCAGCGCCACCAGCAGGGCAGATACTTGGGCCAGAAGCCTCCAGGGCGCCTAAGTCAGGGGGTGGGTCCCCAGTTGCAGGAAGGCGGGAATCGACGCTCAGCGCCACCCTAGAGGCTGCACGGTGCCCAGCACCAGGGTCCAGCTCCTGGATCGCGGGTCGAGGAGAGGCCAGGGGCGGCTATGTCAAGCAGGCCGTGTTGCAGGGCGCCCCCCACGTTCCGCTCCAAGGAGGTCCGCCAGCCCGGCAGCGCCTCAGCGGCAGGTGCCACCTGCACGCGGTGCCCGGTGGAGCGCGGCCAGGGCGCGTGTCTCCTCAGCCTGTTGAGTTGCGCATGAGCTGCTGCCTAACGGCTCTGCTCAGAATTTCTCCCGAGAGAGGCCGGAGTGTCCAAGAGCTTGGCGATACAGAAATTTTTACTGGTGTCGGGGCGGGTGCGGGAACTAAAGAAGGGCGAGTGGGAGCTGGGTGGGTGCTGGGGAAGGGCCAGCAGGAAGCGAGGGCGAGCGGTAGGGGCTGGGGAAGGGCGAGCGGGAGGCGCGGGTTCTCTCTAGCAGGGGGCTGC
>CM058076.1:39183619-39224263 GCA_030247045.1 Colobus guereza
CTCCCAAGTTCAAGTGATTCTTCTGCCTCAGCCACCCGAGTAGCCGGAATTACAGGCACCCGCCACTACACCCAGCTAATTTTTTGTATTTTTAGTAGAGAAGGACTTTCACCATATTGGCCAGGCTGGTCTTGAACTCCTGACCTCACCTGCCTCAGCCTCCCAAAGTGCTGGGATTACAGGCTTGAGCCACCATGCCGGCCAGCAGTTAAACCTGATAAACTAACCTGATGTCCTGATGTGGAGAAAGTAGGACAGATGAAAAAGTGAAGAAGCTGGAGCTGGTCCCTCAATGCCCCACCATGCCCAGATATGGCCAGACATGACAGTGGGAAAGCCAAGTTATGGAGAAATCCATCGTTATCACCATGCCTTCCTTTTGAATCATGCTTTAGTGTTGGCCATCCTGCACACACATCATTGCCTTTAACCCTTGCAAAGCTCTTTGCAATAGGAGGCATGATCTTCACTTTACCAGTGAGGACACGGAGGCTTAGAGGTTAAATGTAAGCCCTAGGTCACACAGCTAGGAATTAGCAGTGCCAGGTCTGCAACCCTGACCTTCTCATTGATTCCACTTCACTACCCTTTCTACCATACCCGCAGCTGCTTCCGTATTAACTATGTTGACTTTTCTTTCTTTTTATTTTGAGACGGAGTTTCTCTGTTATTGCCCAGGCAACAACATCATGCAGTGGCACGACCTCGGCTCACCTCAACCGCTGCCTCCCGGGTTCAAGTGATTCTCCTGCTTTAGCTTCCCAAGTAGCTGGAATTACAGGCATGTGCCACCACGCCCAGCTAATTTTTTATTTTTAGTAGAGACGGGTTTCTCCATGTTGGTCAGGCTAGTCTCGAACTCCGAGCTCAGGTGATCCGCCTGCCTCGACCTCCCAAAGTGCTGGGATTACAGGCGTGAGCCACTACGCACGGCCTGACTTCTTAAGAGACAGGGTCTTGTTATATTGCCTAAGCTGGCTTTGAACTCTTGGGCTCAAGCAATCCACTTGCCTCAATCTCCTGAGCATATTAACTTTCATTTGTGTGTGTGTATGTGACAAGATCTTGCTATATTGCCCAGGGTGATCATGAACTCCTGGCTTCAAGTAATCTTCCTGAATAGCTGGGATAACAGGCTCCAGCCACTGTACTGGAGTTAAAGTATTTTTTCTAATTTATTTTTAATTGCGGACTGGGCATGGTGGCTCACACCTGTAATCCCAGCACTTTGGGAGGCTGAGGAGGGCAGATCACTTGAGGCCAGGCATTCGAGACCAGCCTGACCAACATGGTAAAACATTTATCTACTAAAAATACAAAAATTAGCCCTGGGTGTGGTGGCACGTGCCTGTAATCCCAGCTACTTGGGAGGCTGCGGCAGGAGAATGGCTTGAACCCAGGAGGCGGACGTTGCAGTGAGCCGAGATCATGCCACCACACTCAGGCCTGGGCAACAGAGTGAGACACTGTCTCAAAAAAAAAAAAGGAAAAGAAAAAGAAAAAATTGTGGCAAACACATGTAATATAAAATTCACTCACTTAACCATTTTGTAAGTGTAGAACTAAGTAATGTTAACTGTATTCACATTGTTGTGTAACAGATCTCTGGAACTTTTCATCCTGCAAAACTGAAACTCTGTACGCATCAAACAACTCCTTATTTCTCCTTCCTGCCAGTGCCAGGGAACCATCATTCTACTTTCTGTGTCCAGGATTTCTACTCTAGATATTTCACATAAGTGGAATCCTACAGAATCTGTCCCTTTATAACTGGCTTATTCATTCAGCATAGTACTGCAAGGTTCCTCCATGTTGTAGCATGTGGCAGGATGTCCTTCTGTTTCTAAGGCTGAATAATATTCCATTGTATGTATATGCCACATTCTCTTTATCCTTTCATGTGTTCACAGACATTTGGGCTGCTTCTACCTCTTGCCAATTGGGAGTAATACTGCAATGAACATGGGTGTACACATATCTCATCAAGATCCTGCTTTCAGTTCTTTTGGATATATACTCAGAAGTGGAATTCCTGGATCATATGGTAATTCTATTTTTAGTTTTTGAAGAATCATGTTAACTTTTAAACAAATAGCCCCATTCTCATGGAGTGCAGTACAATATGTGAAGAGGTGGCATATTGCCTTCCTCTAATTAAATTGAAAATAGCAATCATGCTCATATATAACCATTAAAGTATGTTTAAACTTCTTACTTAAGATGCATCAATTACACTGTTGGCAACTGTAGACGCTTTCATTTCCTCCCAGTCTCAATCAACAAGCTGTTCTTTACTTTTAACAACGCCCACCAATATCAGGGTCACTAGAGCAGAAGATTCCTGATGGAAGGACCTGTGGTGGCTCACACCTGTAATCCCAGCACTTTGGGAGGTGGAGGTGGGTGGATCACTTGAGGTCAGGAGTTCGAGACGAGCCTGACCAACATGGTGAAACATTTATCTACTAAAAATACAAAAATTAGCCAGGCGTGGTGGTGCATGCCTGAAATCCCAGCTACTTGGGAGGCTGAGGCAGGAGAATGGCGTGAACCCAGGAGGCAGAGGTTGCAGTGAGCCGAGATCACGCCACTGCACTCCAGCCTGGGCAACAAGAGTGAAACTCCGTCTCAAAAAAAAAAAAAGAAAAGAAAAGAAAAATTGTGGCAAACACATGTAATATAAAATTCACTCACTTAACCATTTTGTAAGTGTAGAACTAAGTAATGTTAACTGTATTCACATTGTTGTGTAACAGATCTCTGGAACTTTTCATCCTGCAAAACTGAAACTCTGTACGCATCAAACAACTCCTTATTTCTCCTTCCTGCCAGTGCCAGGGAACCATCATTCTACTTTCTGTGTCCAGGATTTCCACTCTAGATATTTCACATAAGTGGAATCCTACAGAATCTGTCCCTTTATAACTGGCTTATTCATTCAGCATAGTACTCAAGGTTCCTCCATGTTGTAGCATGTGGCAGGATGTCCTTCTGTTTCTAAGGCTGAATAATATTCCATTGTATGTATATGCCACATTCTCTTTATCCTTTCATGTGTTCACAGACATTTGGGCTGCTTCTACCTCTTGCCAATTGGGAGTAATACTGCAATGAACATGGGTGTACACATATCTCATCAAGATCCTGCTTTCAGTTCTTTTGGATATATACTCAGAAGTGGAATTCCTGGATCATATGGTAATTCTATTTTTAGTTTTTGAAGAATCATGTTAACTTTTAAACAAATAGCCCCATTCTCATGGAGTGCAGTACAATATGTGAAGAGGTGGCATATTGCCTTCCTCTAATTAAATTGAAAATAGCAATCATGCTCATATATAACCATTAAAGTATGTTTAAACTTCTTACTTAAGATGCATCAATTACACTGTTGGCAACTGTAGACGCTTTCATTTCCTCCCAGTCTCAATCAACAAGCTGTTCTTTACTTTTAACAACGCCCACCAATATCAGGGTCACTAGAGCAGAAGATTCTGATGGAAGGACCTGTGGTGGCTCACACCTGTAATCTCAGCACTTTGGGAGGCTGAGGAGGGCAGATCACTTGAGGCCAGGCGTTCGAGACCAGCCTGACCAACATGGTGAAACATTTATCTACTAAAAATACAAAAATTAGCCCTGGGTGTGGTGGCACGTGCCTGTAATCCCAGCTACTTGGGAGGCTGTGGCAGGAGAATGGCTTGAACCCAGGAGGCAGAGGTTGCAGTGAGCCAAGATCATGCCACCACACTCAGGCCTGGGCAACAGAGTGAGACACTGTCTCAAAAAAAAAAAAAAGAAAGAAAGAAAAGAAAAAGAAAAAATTGTGGCAAGCACATGTAATATAAAATTCACTCACTTAACCATTTTGTAAGTGTAGAACTAAGTAATGTGAACTGTATTCACATTGTTGTGTAACAGATCTCTGGAACCTTTTCATCCTGCAAAACTGAAACTCTGTACGCATCAAACAACTCCTTATTTCTCCTTCCTGCCAGTGCCAGGGAGCCATCATTCTACTTTCTGTGTCCAGGATTTCCACTCTAGATATTTCACATAAGTGGAATCCTACAGAATCTGTCCCATTTATAACTGGCTTATTCATTCAGCATAATACTCGCAGGGTTCCTCCATGTTGTAGCATGTGGCAGGATGTCCTTCTGTTTCTAAGGCTGAATAATATTCCATTGTATGTATATGCCACATTCTCTTTATCCTTTCATGTGTTCACAGACATTTGGGCTGCTTCTACCTCTTGCCAATTGGGAGTAATACTGCAATGAACGTGGGTGTATGAATATCTCGTCAAGATCCTGCTTTCAGTTCTTTTGGATATATACTCAGAAGTGGAATTGCTGGATCATATGGTAATTCTATTTTTAGTTTTTTGAAGAATCATGTTAACTTTTAAACAAATAGCCCCATTCTCACGGAGTGTAGTGCAATATGTGAAGAGGTGGCATATTGCCTTCCCTCTAATTAAATTGAAAATAGCAATCATGCTCATATATAACCATTAAAATATGTTTAAACTTCTTACTTAAGATGCATCAATTACACTGTTGGCAACTGTAGACGCTTTCATTTCCTCCCAGTCTCAATCAACGAGCTGTTCTTTACTTTTAACAACGCCCACCCCCAATATCAGGGTCACTAGAGCAGAAGATTCCTGATGGAAGGACCTGTGTTGTTCAGTACCATGCCCCAAGTAACTAGCACAGTAGTTGACATAGAATAAGCACTCAAAAAGAATGGATACATGAACCAGTGAGCGCATGAATAAGAGGACCAGGTTGCTAGAAATAGTGTAAAAAATTGAACTTAGCCCCAGGAGAGAGAGAAGCAAGCAGGAAGTGGAACACAGATGGCAAAGAGACATTTAATGACATGAATTTTGCCAGAATGATGACACCATCCCTAGGATGAATTCAGAGTAAAGCTCTGATGATCACACAGGATCATACCAGCCATGAAGATTTGAGGAGTTGGGAAACCCATGGAATGCTAATGATAAGGTCCTTTCAGATTAATGGGATTGCGCTCTAGGGATTAAAACCCAAGGGAGTGCTAATAGTGCAGGACCCTCTTCTCCTTCTCTTCTGCCACACAGCATGGACTCTGGGGTATGGGCGGGTGGGGCGAGGAGCATTGGAAGCAAAAGCATTATCACACCAAGTGGAAGGTTCCGTGCTGGCCAGCTTGCTGCACACGAGGCTGACTGAAGCCCTCTGATGGGGACTGGAGTGTGAAGTAAAGATGGGATTCAACACTCCAGGAGGAGTTATCATCTCACAAAGGAAGCAAAGTCTCCTACTAGAGGCTGTTGTCCTCACATCTTTGCACTTGATACGCAATCTTAGGAAATGAACTGGAGAAAATGGGATTACACAGTATCAATAGAAATTAAACTTAGAACAAAAATTGCATGAATTTATAAAGGGTATATAGGCCCTGGAGCAAATTGTTCAGTGGAAATGATGCTGTCACATATCTGAAGCATTCATGAATCGTAAGTTCGCTTCCATTCAAATGAAGAGACGAAATTCAAGAGAAAAGTACCTTTAACAGGCACATCCCCAGTATCAGGGTCACTAGAGCAGAAGATTCCTGATGGAAGGACCTGTGTTATTCAATACTGTGCCCCAAGTAACTAGCACAGTAGTTGACATAGAATAAGCACTCAAAAGAATGGATGCATGAACCAGTGAGTGAATGAATAAGAAGACCATGTTGCTAGAAATAGTGTAAAAAATTGAACTTAGCCCCAGGAGAGAGAGAAGCAAGCAGGAAGTGGAACACAGATGGCAAAGAGACATTTAATGACATGAATTTTGCCAGAATGATGACACCATCCCTAGGATGAATTCAGAGTAAAGCTCTGATGATCACACAGGATCATACCAGCCATGAAGATTTGAGGAGTTGGGAAACCCATGGAATGCTAATGATAAGGTCCTTTCAGATTAATGGGATTGCGCTCTAGGGATTAAAACCCAAGGGAGTGCTTATAGTGCAGGACCCTCTTCCCCTTCTCTTCTGCCACACAGCATGGACTCTGGGGTATAGGCTGGTGGGGCGAGGAGCATTGGAAGCAAAAGCATTATCACACCAAGTGGAAGATTCTGTGCTGGCCGGCTTGCTTCACACGAGGCTGACTGAAGCCCTCTGATGGGGACTGGAGTGTGAAGTAAAGATGGGATTCAACACTCCAGGAGGAGTTATCATCTCACAAAGGAAGCAAACTCTCCTACTAGAGGCTGTTGTCCTCACATCTTTGCACTTGATATGCAATCTTAGGAAATGAACTGGAGAAAATGAACAAAACAACAAAACTCTGTCTCTTTAAAAAATGCAGAAAAACTAGCTGGGCATGGTGGTGCACACCTGTAGTCTCAGCACTTTGGGAGGCTGAGGAGGGCAGATCACTTGAGGCCAGGCATTCGAGACCAGCCTGACCAACATGGTAAAACATTTATCTACTAAAAATACAAAAATTAGCCCTGGGTGTGGTGGCACGTGCCTGTAATCCCAGCTACTTGGGAGGCTGCGGCAGGAGAATGGCTTGAACCCAGGAGGCGGACGTTGCAGTGAGCCGAGATCATGCCACCACACTCAGGCCTGGGCAACAGAGTGAGACACTGTCTCAAAAAAAAAAAAGGAAAAGAAAAAGAAAAAATTGTGGCAAACACATGTAATATAAAATTCACTCACTTAACCATTTTGTAAGTGTAGAACTAAGTAATGTTAACTGTATTCACATTGTTGTGTAACAGATCTCTGGAACTTTTTCATCCTGCAAAACTGAAACTCTGTACGCATCAAACAACTCCTTATTTCTCCTTCCTGCCAGTGCCAGGGAACCATCATTCTACTTTCTGTGTCCAGGATTTCTACTCTAGATATTTCACGTAAGTGGAATCCTACAGAATCTGTCCCTTTATAACTGGCTTATTCATTCAGCATAGTACTCGCAAGGTTCCTCCATGTTGTAGCATGTGGCAGGATGTCCTTCTGTTTCTAAGGCTGAATAATATTCCATTGTATGTATATGCCACATTCTCTTTATCCTTTCATGTGTTCACAGACATTTGGGCTGCTTCTACCTCTTGCCAATTGGGAGTAATACTGCAATGAACATGGGTGTACACATATCTCATCAAGATCCTGCTTTCAGTTCTTTTGGATATATACTCAGAAGTGGAATTCCTGGATCATATGGTAATTCTATTTTTAGTTTTTTGAAGAATCATGTTAACTTTTAAACAAATAGCCCCATTCTCATGGAGTGCAGTACAATATGTGAAGAGGTGGCATATTGCCTTCCCTCTAATTAAATTGAAAATAGCAATCATGCTCATATATAACCATTAAAGTATGTTTAAACTTCTTACTTAAGATGCATCAATTACACTGTTGGCAACTGTAGACGCTTTCATTTCCTCCCAGTCTCAATCAACAAGCTGTTCTTTACTTTTAACAACGCTCCCCAGTATCAGGGTCACTAGAGCAGAAGATTCCTGATGGAAGGACCTGTGTTATTCAATACTGTGCCCCAAGTAACTAACACAGTAGTTGACATAGAATAAGCACTCAAAAAGAATGGATGCATGAACCAGTGAGTGAATGAATAAGAAGACCATGTTGCTAGAAATAGTGTAAAAAATTGAACTTAGCCCCAGGAGAGAGAGAAGCAAGCAGGAAGTGGAACACAGATGGCAAAGAGACATTTAATGACATGAATTTTGCCAGAATGATGACACCATCCCTAGGATGAATTCAGAGTAAAGCTCTGATGATCACACAGGATCATACCAGCCATGAAGATTTGAGGAGTTGGGAAACCCATGGAATGCTAATGATAAGGTCCTTTCAGATTAATGGGATTGCGCTCTAGGGATTAAAACCCAAGGGAGTGCTTATAGTGCAGGACCCTCTTCCCCTTCTCTTCTGCCACACAGCATGGACTCTGGGGTATGGGCTGGTGGGGCGAGGAGCATTGGAAGCAAAAGCATTATCACACCAAGTGGAAGATTCTGTGCTGGCCGGCTTGCTTCACACGAGGCTGACTGAAGCCCTCTGATGGGGACTGGAGTGTGAAGTAAAGATGGGATTCAACACTCCAGGAGGAGTTATCATCTCACAAAGGAAGCAAAGTCTCCTACTAGAGGCTGTTGTCCTCACATCTTTGCACTTGATACGCAATCTTAGGAAATGAACTGGAGAAAATGGGATTACACAGTATCAATAGAAATTAAACTTAGAACAAAAATTGCATGAATTTATAAAGGGTATATAGGCCCTGGAGCAAATTGTTCAGTGGAAATGATGCTGTCACATATCTGAAGCATTCATGAATCGTAAGTTCGCTTCCATTCAAATGAAGAGACGAAATTCAAGAGAAAAGTACCTTTTAACAGGCACATCCCCCCAGAGGGATAAAAGACAAGGTTGGGTTGCTTAGTGATTAAATGAAATAGTTTCTTATCCTCTTAGTCAAGAGTTTAAATTTCACTAACAAATCAATACAGTGAATAGTGGAATCTTTTATTTATTGCTTTATAGGGGAGTCAACAGGTTTAGTGAGTTTAATAGAAAACTCACTAAACCTGGGCTCAGAGGTTCTGCATTCAGATATGAGTATTGCCTTGACCACATTAGCCTTTTAGAGAATGATCAGTTTCCATCACACACACTGCCAATAGCGTGAGACAAATCCGACCATGTTTCTCCCCAACATAAAATCCTTCATGGAGATAATTTTACGCCTATAGGGCAAATTCTGAACATCTCTGTATAGTACATTCTTTCATTATTTGACTCTTTCTTACCTAAGCAACCTTAACTTACATCATTTGCCCCTCACTTCATGTGAAGCAACACTGAACAGTAGGTAGTTCTTTCGGGATATACCATGCTCATTCATGCTTACTCTGCTTGAAATTCTCTCTTCACTCATTTGGCAAACTTTTACTCATTTTTTTTCTGTCTCCGCTTAACTGCCACTTCTGTACCGGCGTGGTGACTCACACCTGTAACCCCAGCACTTTGGGAGGCCAAGGCAGGCAGATCGCTTGAGCTCAGGAGTTTCAGACCAGTCTGGGCAGCATGGCAAAACTCTGTCTCTTTAAAAAATGCAGAAAAACTAGCTGGGCGTGGTGGTGCACACCTGTAGTCTCACCTACTTGGGAGGCTGAGGTGAGAGGATCGCTTGGGCCCAGGAGGTGGAGGTTGCAAGTAGCCGAGATTGTGCTGCCATACTCCAGCCTGGGCAACAGAACAAAACCCATCTCAAAAAAAAAAAAAAATTCTAATGAAGTGTAAAAAGTAAAAGTAAAATGTCCCTTAAAAACATACGCCTGACTGGGCACAGTAGCTCATGCCTGAAATCCCAGCACTTTGGGAGGTGGAGGTGGGTGGATCACTTGAGGTCAGGAGTTCGAGATGAGCCTGACCAACATGGTGAAACTCCATCTCTACCAAAAATACAAACATTAGTGGGCGTGGTGGCAGGCGCCAGTAATCTCAGCTACGGGGGAGGCTGAGGCAGGAGAATTGCTTGAATCTCGGAGGCAGAGGTTGCAGTGAGCCAAGATGGCACCATTGTACTCCAGCCTGGCCATCTCAAACAACAATAACAACAACACATACTTCCAAAGATACCTTTTGTTAATGTAAGAGTAGGGACCATGAGTTTCCATCTTTGAATGTTCAGGACATAGCAATGCCTGGTGCGTAAGAGTCTTCAATAAATAATGTTGAATGAATGAATTTATAAAACGGAGATGGCATAATTGACTGTACTAGCCAACAGCGTTGTAGTGATGAAATCATGCAAGATAATGAATATGAAAGTTCTCTGAACGCTGGAAAGCATTATGTAAGTACAAAATTGTGTGATAATGGGCCCGATGTGGTGGCTCATGCCTGTAATCCTAGCACTTTGGGACACAGAGGCGAGTGGATCACCTGAGGTCAGTAGTTCGAGACCAGCCTGAGCAACATGGTAAAACCCCGTCTCTACTAAAAAACACAAAAATCAGCCAGGCGTGGTGGTGCATGCCTGAAATCCCAGCTACTTGAGGGGCTGAGGCAGGAGAATCGCTTGAACCCGGGAGGCGGAGGTTGCAGTGAGCTGAGATCGTGCCACTGCACTGTCACTGTGTTGGCCAGGCTGGTCTCAAAATCCTGACCTCGTGATCCGCCCGCCTTGGCCTCCCAAAGCGCTGGGATTACAGGCGTGAGCCACCGTGCCCAGCCGTGATTGCTTTTTTGTTGTTTGTTTTGTTTTGGTTTGGTTTGATTTTTTTGAAATGAAGTTTCACTCTTGCTTGTCACCCAGGTTGGAGTACAATAGTACAATCTCGGCTCACTGCAACCTCTGCCTCCTGGGTTCAAGCAATTCACCTGCCTCAGCCTGCTAAGTAGCTGGGATTACAGGCACCCGCCACCACGCCTGGCTAATTTTTGTATTTTTGGTAGAGACAGGGTTTCACCATGTGGGCCAGACTGGTCTCGAACTCCTGACCTCAGGTGATTCACCTGTCTCAGTCTCCCAAAATGCTGGGATTACAGGTGTGAGCCACCATGGCCGGCAGTGATTGTTTGCTTTGCAACAGATGCAGCAGTAAAGAGAAGCGAAAGAACCACACTGCTGCAAAAACCAAGCAATCCTAATCTAGAGGGAACTATTAATTAAACATCTATTAATGAATACATTTGCATGGCCAGATTGATATGAAGGTTAAGCACTCTAACTCTGTCCTTATCACTCATGGCCAAGTAATGAGGCTCCTGTTAGAAAAAAAAAAAAAACATACATATTGACAAGATGAGACACTTACTTTTATTAATTCAATTATTTGGCTTTGGTCAATGCTAATAATGGTAATGATTGATGGCTACATGCAGTGGGGAACCATCAGAAATGGAAATAAAAATCTACAGCATGTCGTACATGTGTCTGCAGAGGTGTGAGTAAAGAACAATGGAAACTGAGAGAAAACAGCACCTCCAGGTGCCTACAGGTGGCATTCAGATCCAGAATAGCCATCCAGGTTTACAGAAAACTCATTCCAACTTTAAAAGGAATTATCAGAGTGTTGCAGCTCTGCCCAGCCACTTATACACTGTTGGTAGGAATATAAATTAGTCCAGCCAATGTGGAGAGCAGTGTGAAGATTTCTGAAAGAGTTAAGTTATGGGCCAGGCGTGGTGACTCATGCCTGTAATCCCAGCACTTTGGGAGGTCGAGGCGGGTGGATCACGAGGTCAGAAGATAGAGGCCAGCCTGGCCAATATGGTGAAACCCCGTCTCTACTAAAGATACAAAAATTAGCCGGGCTTGATGGCACACGCCTGTAGTCCCAGCTACTCAGGAGGTTGAGGCAGGAGAATCACTTGAATCCGGGAAGTGGAGGTTGCAGTGAGCTGAGATTGCATCACTGCCCTCCAGCCTGGCAACAGAGGAAGACTCTGTCTCAAAAAAAAAAAAGAACTAAGTGATGAACTACCATTCAACCCAGCAATACCACTTCTGGTTATATACGCAGAGGAAAATACATTTTTCTACCAAGAGGACTCATATGTTCATTACAGCTCTGTTCACAATAGCAAAAACATGGAATCAACCGAGGTGTCCATCAGTGGTGCACTGGATAAAGAAAATGTGGTACATGTACATCATGGAATACTATGCAGCCACAGAAAAAGAATGAAATCGTGTCCTTTACAGCAACACAGATAGAATTGGAGGCCATTATCCCAAGCCAACTAAGACAGAAACAGAGACCAGGCGTGGTGGCTCACGCCTGTAATCCCAGCACTTCAGGAGGCTAAGGTGGATGGATCACTTGAACCCAGGAGGCGGAGGTTGCAGTGAGCAGAGACCATGCCATTGCACTCCAACCTGGCCAACAAGAGCAAAACTCAGTCTCAAAACAAACAAACAAACAAACAAAACAAAAGAAAGACAGAAACAGAAAACCAAACATTGCCTGTTCTCTTATAAGTGGGAGCTAAACACTGAGTCCACATGAACACGAAGATGGGAACAGTAGACCCTGGGGACTACTAGAGAAGGGAGAGAAGGAGGGGCAAGGGCTGAAAACTACCTGTCAGGTATGATGCTCACTACCTGGATGATGGGTTCAGTCATACCCCAAACCTCAGTACCTCAGTACCAAAGATTGAAATTGCTCCAAAATTTTACTTTTATTTTTATTTATTTTTTGAGACAGAGTCTTGTTCTGTTTCCCAGTCATGCAGAAGCATGATCTCGGCTCACTGTAACCTCCACCTCCCGGGTTCAAGTGATTCTCATGCCTCAGCCTCCCAAAGTGCTGGGATTACAGGTGTGAGCCACCATGGCCGGCAGTGATTGTTTGCTTTGCAACAGATGCAGCAGTAAAGAGAAGCGGAAGGACCACACTGCTGCAAAAACCAAGCAATCCTAATCTAGAGGGAACTATTAATTAAACATCTATTAATGAATACATTTGCATGGCCAGATTGATATGAAGGTTAAGCACTCTAACTCTGTCCTTATCACTCATGGCCAAGTAATGAGGCTCCTGTTAGAAAAAAAAAAAAAATACATATTGACAAGATGGGACACCTACTTTTATTAATTCAATTATTTGGCTTTGGTCAGTGCTAATGATGGTAATGATCGATGGCTACATGCACTGGGGAACCGTCAGAAATGGAAATAAAAATCTACAGCATGTCGTACATGTATCCACAGAGGTGTGAGTAAAGAACAATGGAAACTGAGAGAAAACAGCACCTCCAGGTGCCTACAGGTGGCATTCAGATCCAGAATAGCCATCCAGGTTTACAGAAAATTCATTCCAACTTTAAAAGGAATTATCAGACAGAGTGTTGCAGCTCTGCCCAGCCACTTATACACTGTTGGTAGGAATATAAATTAGTCCAGCCAATGTGGAGAGCAGTTTGAAGATTTCTGAAAGAGTTATGGGCCAGGCGTGGTGGCTCATGCCTGTAATCCCAGCACTTTGGGAGGTCGAGGCAGGTGGATCACGAGGTCAGAAGATAGAGGCCAGCCTGGCCAATATGGTGAAACCCCGTCTCTACTAAAGATACAAAAATTAGCCGGGCTTGATGGCACACACCTGTAGTCCCAGCTACTCAGGAGGTTGAGGCAGGAGAATCACTTGAATCCGGGAAGTGGAGGTTGCAGTGAGCTGAGATTGCATCACTGCCCTCCAGCCTGGCAACAGAGGAAGACTCTGTCTCAAAAAAAAAAAGAACTAAGTGATGAACTACCATTCAACTAAGCAATACCACTTCTGGTTATATACCCAGAGGAAAATACATTTTTCTACCAAGAGGACTCATATGTTCATTACAGCTCTGTTCACAATAGCAAAACATGGAATCAACCAGGTGTCCATCAGTGGTGCACTGGATAAAGAAAATGTGGTACATGTACATCATGGAATACTATGCAGCCACAGAAAAGAATGAAATCGTGTCCTTTACAGCAACACAGATAGAATTGGAGGCCATTATCCCAAGCCAACTAAGACAGAAACAGAGACCAGGCGTGGTGGCTCACGCCTGTAATCCCAGCACTTCAGGAGGCTAAGGTGGATGGATCACTTGAACCCAGGAGGCGGAGGTTGCAGTGAGCAGAGACCATGCCATTGCACTCCAACCTGGCCAACAAGAGCAAAACTCAGTCTCAAAACAAAAACAAACAAACAAACAAAACAAAAAGAAAGACAGAAACAGAAAACCAAACATTGCCTGTTCTCTTATAAGTGGGAGCTAAACACTGAGTCCACATGAACACGAAGATGGGAACAGTAGACCCTGGGGACTACTAGAGAAGGGAGAGAAGGAGTGGGGCAAGGGCTGAAAAACTACCTGTCAGGTATGATGCTCACTACCTGGATGATGGGTTCAGTCATACCCCAAACCTCAGTACCTCAGTACCAAAGATTGAAATTGCTCCAAAAATTTTACTTTTATTTTTATTTATTTTTTTGAGACAGAGTCTTGTTCTGTTTCCCAGTCATGCAGAAGCATGATCTCGGCTCACTGTAACCTCCACCTCCCGGGTTCAAGTGATTCTCATGCCTCAGCCTCCCAAGTAGCTATGATTACAGGCGTCCACCACCATGCCCAGCTCATTTTTGTACTTTTAGTAGAGATGGGATTTTGCCATGTTGGCCAGGCTGCTCTCGAACTCCCAACTGCAGGTGATCCACCCACCTTAGCCTCACAAAGTCCTGAGCTACTACACCTGGCCCCCATCTTTTACTTTTAAATATTTCCTACACAATATATGGTGCAATGGCTGGGTGCAGTGGCTCATGCCTGTAATCCCAGCACTTTGGGAGGTCGAGGCAGGTGGATCACCTGAGGTTAGGAGTTCGAGATCAGCCTGACCAACATGGAGAAACCCCATCTCTACTAAAAATACAAAATTAGCCAGGCATGGTGGCACACACCTGTAATCCCAGCTACTTGGGAGGCTGAGGCAGGAGAATCGCTTGAACCTGGGAGGCACAGGTTGCAGTGAGCTGAGATTGAGCCATTGCACTCCAGCCTGGGCAACAAGAGTGAAACTCCAACTCAAAATATATATATATGATGCAATGTGAAAAATAAAGGAACATATATTCACATACAAAAATAAAGACAGACAACAGGAAACTGACAAACCTGCTGTTAACTAAAACAAATAGCTAAAATCTAACCAGGAAGTTTTTACAATACAGTCTTACAAGCGTTCCAAATGTCAGCAAAAAGAATAAGCCTTTAGAAGGAAGAGCTCCTGAACATAACTGCAGGATCCTGTACATAACTGCAGGATGAGTCAACGGTAGGGTCTTGAACTGGCACTAGGAAAATTTTTCCAGGACGAGTATAATTAACAGCTTCAGTCATTACCCAGTGGTATTGAGTCCAGGGAACAGGCTGAGGGAAATGTTGTCCTCAGAATTAAAACAGTGATAAATCAAGACATAATCGACGAGATGCACCATCTGTAGAGGTAACTCACCCTAAGAAATGTTTTGCAAATGTGTTTTCAGGAAACTTCATAAGACCTGAGTGCAATGCTCTTGACTAAAATTACAACGTATTTTATGCCTCTGTGCCTTCACACGTGTTCCTTCTGCCCATTACATCTTCTGTTATCCTTATCTCCCTTTCCCCAGTCCACTGGGTAAAGTATTATTCTTTCAGAATGTAGTCCAGGCATCATCATAACCTGTGCCTGAGAACAGAATGAATTATTTCCTCATCTTTCCTACTTCTCTTCTGCGTATATCATATTATCATTTGAGGATCTGTCTCACCTAGCACATTGCAGGCTCTTTGAGGGCAGAACCCAAACCTCTTTTTCCCAGCATCTCCTACCTCAGTGCCCAATCAAATAGGTATTTATTCAAGGGATCAACTGAGTGGACCAGGAGAGGGGAGGAAGCATATTCTTATCCTAAAAAGTACATCAGTGCCGGGCGCGGTGGCTCACGCCTGTAATCCCAGCACTTTGGGAGGCCAAGGCGGGTGAATCACCTGAGGTTAGGAGTTTGAGACAAGTCTGCCCAACATGGCAAAATCCCTTCTCTACTAAAAATACAAAAAAATTAGCTAGGCGTGGTGGCGGGCGCCTGTAATCCCAGCTACTCAGGAGGCTGAGGCAGGAGAATCCCTTGAACCCAGGAGGTGGAGGTTGCAGTGAGCTGAGATTGAGCCATTGCACTCCAGCCTGGGTGACAGAGCAAGACTCCGTCTCAAAAACAAACAAACAAACAAAACAAAAGAAAGACAGAAACAGAAAACCAAACATTGCCTGTTCTCTTATAAGTGGGAGCTAAACACTGAGTCCACATGAACACGAAGATGGGAACAGTAGACCCTGGGGACTACTAGAGAAGGGAGAGAAGGAGGGGCAAGGGCTGAAAACTACCTGTCAGGTATGATGCTCACTACCTGGATGATGGGTTCAGTCATACCCCAAACCTCAGTACCTCAGTACCAAAGATTGAAATTGCTCCAAAATTTTACTTTTATTTTTATTTATTTTTTGAGACAGAGTCTTGTTCTGTTTCCCAGTCATGCAGAAGCATGATCTCGGCTCACTGTAACCTCCACCTCCCGGGTTCAAGTGATTCTCATGCCTCAGCCTCCCAAGTAGCTATGATTACAGGCGTCCACCACCATGCCCAGCTCATTTTTGTACTTTTAGTAGAGATGGGATTTTGCCATGTTGGCCAGGCTGCTCTCGAACTCCCAACTGCAGGTGATCCACCCACCTTAGCCTCACAAAGTCCTGAGCTACTACACCTGGCCCCCATCTTTTACTTTTAAATATTTCCTACACAATATATGGTGCAATGGCTGGGTGCAGTGGCTCATGCCTGTAATCCCAGCACTTTGGGAGGACAAGGCAGGCCGATCACCTGAGGTTAGGAGTTCGAGATCAGCCTGACCAACATGGAGAAACCCCATCTCTACTAAAAATACAAAATTAGCCAGGCATGGTGGCACACACCTGTAATCCCAGCTACTTGGGAGGCTGAGGCAGGAGAATCGCTTGAACCTGGGAGGCACAGGTTGCAGTGAGCTGAGATTGAGCCATTGCACTCCAGCCTGGGCAACAAGAGTGAAACTCCAACTCAAAATATATATATATATGATGCAATGTGAAAAAATAAAGGAACATATATTCACATACAAAAAATAAAGACAGACAACAGGAAACTGACAAACCTGCTGTTAACTAAAAACAAATAGCTAAAATCTAACCAGGAAGTTTTTACAATACAGTCTTACAAGTGTTCCAAATGTCAGCAAAAAGAATAAGCCTTTAGAAGGAAGAGCTCCTGAACATAACTGCAGGATCCTGTACATAACTGCAGGATGAGTCAACGGTAGGGTCTTGAACTGGCACTAGGGAAAATTTTTCCAGGACGAGTATAATTAACAGCTTCAGTCATTACCCAGTGGTATTGAGTCCAGGGAACAGGCTGAGGGAAATGTTGTCCTCAGAATTAAAACAGTGATAAATCAAGACATAATCGACGAGATGCACCATCTGTAGAGGTAACTCACCCTAAGAAATGTTTTGCAAATGTGTTTTCAGGAAACTTCATAAGACCTGAGTGCAATGCTCTTGACTAAAATTACAACGTATTTTATGCCTCTGTGCCTTCACACGTGTTCCTTCTGCCCATTACATCTTCTGTTATCCTTATCTCCCTTTCCCCAGTCCACTGGGTAAAGTATTATTCTTTCAGAATGTAGTCCAGGCATCATCATAACCTGTGCCTGAGAACAGAATGAATTATTTCCTCATCTTTCCTACTTCTCTTCTGCGTATATCATATTATCATTTGAGGATCTGTCTCACCTAGCACATTGCAGGCTCTTTGAGGGCAGAACCCAAACCTCTTTTCCCAGCATCTCCTACCTCAGTGCCCAATCAAATAGGTATTTATTCAAGGGATCAACTGAGTGGACCAGGAGAGGGAGGAAGCATATTCTTATCCTAAAAGTACAACAGTGCCGGGCGCGGTGGCTCACGCCTGTAATCCCAGCACTTTGGGAGGTGGAGGTGGGTGGATCACTTGAGGTCAGGAGTTCGAGACGAGCCTGACCAACATGGTGAAACCCCGTCTCTACTAAAGATACAAAAATTAGCCGGGCTTGATGGCACACACCTGTAGTCCCAGCTACTCAGGAGGCTGAGGCAGGAGAATCGCTTGAACCCGGGAGGCGGAGGTTGCAGTGAGCTGAGATTGCATCACTGCCCTCCAGCCTGGCAACAGAGGAAGACTCTGTCTCAAAAAAAAAAGAACTAAGTGATGAACTACCATTCAACCCAGCAATACCACTTCTGGTTATATACCCAGAGGAAAATACATTTTTCTACCAAGAGGACTCATATGTTCATTACAGCTCTGTTCACAATAGCAAAACATGGAATCAACCCAGGTGTCCATCAGTGGTGCACTGGATAAAGAAAATGTGGTACATGTACATCATGGAATACTATGCAGCCACAGAAAAGAATGAAATCGTGTCCTTTACAGCAACACAGATAGAATTGGAGGCCATTATCCCAAGCCAACTAAGACAGAAACAGAGACCAGGCGTGGTGGTGCATGCCTGAAATCCCAGCACTTTGGGAGGTGGAGGTTGCAAGTAGCCGAGATTGTGCCGCCATACTCCAGCCTGGGCAACAGAACAAAACCCATCTCAAAAAAAAAAAAAGAACTAAGTGATGAACTACCATTCAACCCAGCAATACCACTTCTGGTTATATACCCAGAGGAAAATACATTTTTCTACCAAGAGGACTCATATGTTCATTACAGCTCTGTTCACAATAGCAAAACATGGAATCAACCCAGGTGTCCATCAGTGGTGCACTGGATAAAGAAAATGTGGTACATGTACATCATGGAATACTATGCAGCCACAGAAAAGAATGAAATCGTGTCCTTTACAGCAACACAGATAGAATTGGAGGCCATTATCCCAAGCCAACTAAGACAGAAACAGAGACCAGGCGTGGTGGCTCACGCCTGTAATCCCAGCACTTTGGGAGGCCAAGGCAGGCCGATCACCTGAGGTTAGGAGTTCGAGATCAGCCTGACCAACATGGAGAAACCCCATCTCTACTAAAAATACAAAAATTAGCCAGGCATGGTGGCACACACCTGTAGTCCCAGCTACTTGGGAGGCTGAGGCAGGAGAATCGCTTGAACCTGGGAGGCACAGGTTGCAGTGAGCTGAGATTGCATCACTGCCCTCCAGCCTGGCAACAGAGGAAGACTCTGTCTCAAAAAAAAAAAAAAAGAACTAAGTGATGAACTACCATTCAACCCAGCAATACCACTTCTGGTTATATACCCAGAGGAAAATACATTTTTCTACCAAGAGGACTCATATGTTCATTACAGCTCTGTTCACAATAGCAAAACATGGAATCAACCCAGGTGTCCATCAGTGGTGCACTGGATAAAGAAAATGTGGTACATGTACATCATGGAATACTATGCAGCCACAGAAAAGAATGAAATCGTGTCCTTTACAGCAACACAGATAGAATTGGAGGCCATTATCCCAAGCCAACTAAGACAGAAACAGAGACCAGGCGTGGTGGCTCACGCCTGTAATCCCAGCACTTTGGGAGGTCGAGGCAGGTGGATCACGAGGTCAGAAGATAGAGGCCAGCCTGGCCAATATGGTGAAACCCCGTCTCTACTAAAGATACAAAAATTAGCCGGGCTTGATGGCACACACCTGTAGTCCCAGCTACTCAGGAGGTTGAGGCAGGAGAATCACTTGAATCCGGGAAGTGGAGGTTGCAGTGAGCTGAGATTGCATCACTGCCCTCCAGCCTGGCAACAGAGGAAGACTCTGTCTCAAAAAAAAAAAAAAAAAAAAAAAAAACATACATATTGACAAGATGAGACACTTACTTTTATTAATTCAATTATTTGGCTTTGGTCAATGCTAATAATGGTAATGATTGATGGCTACATGCAGTGGGGAACCATCAGAAATGGAAATAAAAATCTACAGCATGTCGTACATGTGTCTGCAGAGGTGTGAGTAAAGAACAATGGAAACTGAGAGAAAACAGCACCTCCAGGTGCCTACAGGTGGCATTCAGATCCAGAATAGCCATCCAGGTTTACAGAAAACTCATTCCAACTTTAAAAGGAATTATCAGAGTGTTGCAGCTCTGCCCAGCCACTTATACACTGTTGGTAGGAATATAAATTAGTCCAGCCAATGTGGAGAGCAGTGTGAAGATTTCTGAAAGAGTTATGGGCCAGGCGTGGTGACTCATGCCTGTAATCCCAGCTACTTGGGAGGCTGAGGCAGGAGAATCACTTGAATCCGGGAAGTGGAGGTTGCAGTGAGCTGAGATTGCATCACTGCCCTCCAGCCTGGCAACAGAGGAAGACTCTGTCTCAAAAAAAAAAGAACTAAGTGATGAACTACCATTCAACCCAGCAATACCACTTCTGGTTATATACCCAGAGGAAAATACATTTTTCTACCAAGAGGACTCATATGTTCATTACAGCTCTGTTCACAATAGCAAAACATGGAATCAACCCAGGTGTCCATCAGTGGTGCACTGGATAAAGAAAATGTGGTACATGTACATCATGGAATACTATGCAGCCACAGAAAAGAATGAAATCGTGTCCTTTACAGCAACACAGATAGAATTGGAGGCCATTATCCCAAGCCAACTAAGACAGAAACAGAGACCAGGCGTGGTGGCTCACGCCTGTAATCCCAGCACTTTGGGAGGACAAGGCAGGCCGATCACCTGAGGTTAGGAGTTCGAGATCAGCCTGACCAACATGGAGAAACCCCATCTCTACTAAAAATACAAAAATTAGCCGGGCTTGATGGCACACACCTGTAGTCCCAGCTACTCAGGAGGCTGAGGCAGGAGAATCACTTGAATCCGGGAAGTGGAGGTTGCAGTGAGCAGAGACCATGCCATTGCACTCCAACCTGGCCAACAAGAGCAAAACTCAGTCTCAAAACAAACAAACAAACAAAACAAAAGAAAGACAGAAACAGAGACCAGGCGTGGTGGCTCACGCCTGTAATCCCAGCTACTCAGGAGGCTGAGGCAGGAGAATCACTTGAACCCAGGAGGCGGAGGTTGCAGTGAGCTGAGATTGCATCACTGCCCTCCAGCCTGGCAACAGAGGAAGACTCTGTCTCAAAAAAAAAAAGAACTAAGTGATGAACTACCATTCAACTAAGCAATACCACTTCTGGTTATATACCCAGAGGAAAATACATTTTTCTACCAAGAGGACTCATATGTTCATTACAGCTCTGTTCACAATAGCAAAAACATGGAATCAACCCAGGTGTCCATCAGTGGTGCACTGGATAAAGAAAATGTGGTACATGTACATCATGGAATACTATGCAGCCACAGAAAAAGAATGAAATCGTGTCCTTTACAGCAACACAGATAGAATTGGAGGCCATTATCCCAAGCCAACTAAGACAGAAACAGAGACCAGGCGTGGTGGCTCACGCCTGTAATCCCAGCACTTCAGGAGGCTAAGGTGGATGGATCACTTGAACCCAGGAGGCGGAGGTTGCAGTGAGCAGAGACCATGCCATTGCACTCCAACCTGGCCAACAAGAGCAAAACTCAGTCTCAAAACAAAAACAAACAAACAAACAAAACAAAAAGAAAGACAGAAACAGAAAACCAAACATTGCCTGTTCTCTTATAAGTGGGAGCTAAACACTGAGTCCACATGAACACGAAGATGGGAACAGTAGACCCTGGGGACTACTAGAGAAGGGAGAGAAGGAGGGGCAAGGGCTGAAAACTACCTGTCAGGTATGATGCTCACTACCTGGATGATGGGTTCAGTCATACCCCAAACCTCAGTACCTCAGTACCAAAGATTGAAATTGCTCCAAAATTTTACTTTTATTTTTATTTATTTTTTGAGACAGAGTCTTGTTCTGTTTCCCAGTCATGCAGAAGCATGATCTCGGCTCACTGTAACCTCCACCTCCCGGGTTCAAGTGATTCTCATGCCTCAGTCTCCCAAGTAGCTATGATTACAGGCGTCCACCACCATGCCCAGCTCATTTTGTACTTTTAGTAGAGATGGGATTTTGCCATGTTGGCCAGGCTGCTCTCGAACTCCCAACTGCAGGTGATCCACCCACCTTAGCCTCACAAAGTCCTGAGCTACTACACCTGGCCCCCATCTTTTACTTTTAAATATTTCCTACACAATATATGGTGCAATGGCTGGGTGCAGTGGCTCATGCCTGTAATCCCAGCACTTTGGGAGGCCAAGGCAGGCCGATCACCTGAGGTTAGGAGTTCGAGATCAGCCTGACCAACATGGAGAAACCCCATCTCTACTAAAAATACAAAATTAGCCAGGCATGGTGGCACGCGCCTGTAATCCCAGCTACTTGGGAGGCTGAGGCAGGAGAATCGCTTGAACCTGGGAGGCACAGGTTGCAGTGAGCTGAGATTGAGCCATTGCACTCCAGCCTGGGCAACAAGAGTGAAACTCCAACTCAAAATATATATATATGATGCAATGTGAAAAAATAAAGGAACATATATTCACATACAAAAATAAAGACAGACGACAGGAAACTGACAAACCTGCTGTTAACTAAAACAAATAGCTAAAATCTAACCAGGAAGTTTTTACAATACAGTCTTACAAGTGTTCCAAATGTCAGCAAAAAGAATAAGCCTTTAGAAGGAAGAGCTCCTGAACATAACTGCAGGATCCTGTACATAACTGCAGGATGAGTCAACGGTAGGGTCTTGAACTGGCACTAGGGAAAATTTTTCCAGGACGAGTATAATTAACAGCTTCAGTCATTACCCAGTGGTATTGAGTCCAGGGAACAGGCTGAGGGAAATGTTGTCCTCAGAATTAAAACAGTGATAAATCAAGACATAATCGACGAGATGCACCATCTGTAGAGGTAACTCACCCTAAGAAATGTTTTGCAAATGTGTTTTCAGGGAAACTTCATAAGACCTGAGTGCAATGCTCTTGACTAAAATTACAACGTATTTTATGCCTCTGTGCCTTCACACGTGTTCCTTCTGCCCATTACATCTTCTGTTATCCTTATCTCCCCTTTCCCCAGTCCACTGGGTAAAGTATTATTCTTTCAGAATGTAGTCCAGGCATCATCATAACCTGTGCCTGAGAACAGAATGAATTATTTCCTCATCTTTCCTACTTCTCTTCTGCGTATATCATATTATCATTTGAGGATCTGTCTCACCTAGCACATTGCAGGCTCTTTGAGGGCAGAACCCAAACCTCTTTTTCCCAGCATCTCCTACCTCAGTGCCCAATCAAATAGGTATTTATTCAAGGGATCAACTGAGTGGACCAGGAGAGGGGAGGAAGCATATTCTTATCCTAAAAAGTACATCAGTGCCGGGCGCGGTGGCTCACGCCTGTAATCCCAGCACTTTGGGAGGCCAAGGCGGGTGAATCACCTGAGGTTAGGAGTTTGAGACCAGTCTGCCCAACATGGCAAAATCCCTTCTCTACTAAAAATACAAAAAATTAGCTAGGCGTGGTGGCGGGCGCCTGTAATCCCAGCTACTCAGGAGGCTGAGGCAGGAGAATCCCTTGAACCCAGGAGGTGGAGGTTGCAATGAGCCAAGATCGCACCACTGCACTCCAGCCTGGGTGGGAAGAGCAAAACTCCGCCTCAAAAAAAAAAAAGGTACACCAGTGCCGGGCGTAGTGGCTCTGTAATCCCAGCACTTTGGGAGGCCAAGGTGGGTCGATCACTTGAGCCCAGGAATTCCAGACCAGACCAGCCTGGGCAGCGTGTTGAAATCCTGTCCTCTACTTAAAAAAAAAAGAAAAAGGCCGGGCGCAGTGGCTCAAGCCTGTAATCCCAGCACTTTGAGAGGCCGAGACGGGCGGATCACGAGGTCAGGAGATCGAGACCATCCTGGCTAACACAGTGAAACCCCGTCTCTACTAAAAAATACAAAAAACTAGCCGGGCGAGGTGGCGGGCGCCTGTAGTCCCAGCTACTCGGGAGGCTGAGGGAGGAGAATGGCGTGAACCCGGGAGGCGGAGCTTGCAGTGAGCTGAGATCCGGCCACTGCACTCCAGCCTGGGTGACAGAGTGAGACTCCGTCTCAAAAAAAAATAAATAAATAAAAAATTAAAAAAATAGCAGGGTGTGGTGGTGCATGCCTGTAGTCCGAGCTACATGTTAGGCTGAGGGAGGAGAATCGCTTGAACCTGGGAGGTCGAGGTTGCAGCGAGCTAAGATCATGCCACTGCACTCCAGCCTGGGCAACAGAGCAAGACTCTGTCTCAAAAAAAGAAAAAGTATATCAGAATCTTTGGATAGGTAGTGGTGGCTTGCAGGATTGGCATATTCAATATTGCAATAGATTTGGTGGCAGTTTCAGAATCCGCAGGAGCCATGAGACTTTTTTTTTTTTTTTTTTTGAGACGGAGTCTCGCTCTGCTGCCCAGGCTCGAGTGCTGTGGCCGGATCTCAGCTCACTGCAAGCTCCGCCTCCCGGGTGTACGCCATTCTCCTGCCTCAGCCTCCGAGCAGCTGGGACTACAGGTGCCCGCCACCTCGCCCGGCTAATTTTTTGTATTTTTAGTAGAGACTGGGTTTCACCGTGTTAGCCAGGATGGTCTCGATCTCCTGACCTTGTGATCCGCCCGCCTCGGCCTCCCACAGTGCTGGGATTACAGGCTTGAGCCACCGCGCCCGGCCGCCATGAGACTTTTTATGTTTATTCAAAGTGATCTCAGGCCAGGCGCGGTGTAATCTCAGCCTGAAATCCCAGCACTTTGAGAGGCGAGGAGGGCGGATTACCTGAAGTTAGGAGTTCAAGACCAGCCTGGCCAACATGGTGAAACCCCATATCTACTAAAAATACAAAAAATTAGCTGGGCGTGGTGGTGGGTGCCTGTAATCCCAGCTACTTGGGAGGCTGAGGCAGGAGAATCACTTGAACCTGGAAGGCGGAGGTTGAGCCAAGATCATGCCATTGTCCTCCAGCCTGGGCAACAGAAGTGAAATTCTGTCTCCAAAAAAAAAAGATATCTCCAATTATTTTTTAAGTGAGAGATTGTTTTAGTAAGGAGACAAATTTATAAATGGAAATGTACAGCTTGCTATAGAAGTATGCAAAAGATTAAGAATGGTATAAAGCTAAAGAACAATTAAATCCCCAGATGGCAATCAGAAGTTGCACAGAGGAGGAAATGGATTGATCTCAGTCTTGAAAGATAAACAGAAGTCTGTTGAGTATGATGGTTAATTTAGCTGTCAGCTCAACAGGATTAAGGGGATACCCACATAGCTGATAAAGTGTTATTTCTAGGTATGTCTCTGAGGATATTTCCAGAAGAGATTGGCATTTGAATCAGTGGACCAAGTAAGGAAGATCTGCCCTCACCCAGTGTGCACAGGCACCATCCAATCAATTGAGGACCCAGATCCAACCAAAAGGCAGGGGAAAGAAGAACTCCTCTTCCCTTCAACAGAAACACCCATCTTTTCTTGCCCTTGCACATCAGAACCTCATGTTGTCCAGTCTTTGGACTGTAGAACTTGCACCAACAGACCCCTATATTTTCAAATCTTTGGCCTTGGACTGAGAGTTACACCACTGACTCCCCTGGTTCTCAAGCCTCTGGACTTGGACTGAGCCACACTACCTGCTTCCCTGGTCCTCTGCTTTTCGACAGCATGTCATGAGGCCTCAGCTTCCATAATTGCATGAGTCAATTCTCCTAATAAATCCCCTATCTATCTATCTACCTACCTACCTACCTGCCTGCCTACCTACCTATCTATTTTCCCATCCATCCATCCTATTGGTTCTGTTTCTCTAGAGAACCTAGACCAATAGATTAAGCAAACTGTCAGGCAGAGGGAATAGCCTTCACAAAGCAAGCAGGTTCCGCTGCTTGGAGCAGAGACCTAAAATAACAGTGAGGCTGGGCACAGTGGCTCACACCTGTAATCCCAGGACTTGGGAGGCTGAGGCAAGCAGATTACCTGAGGTCAGGAGTTTGAGACCAGCCT
This sequence comes from Colobus guereza, assembly GCA_030247045.1. Taxonomy (NCBI): domain Eukaryota; kingdom Metazoa; phylum Chordata; class Mammalia; order Primates; family Cercopithecidae; genus Colobus; species Colobus guereza. The sequence goes on from CM058076.1 coordinate 39,209,225, forward strand.
GGCCAACACACTGAAACCCTGTGTCTTCTAACAATACAAAAATTAGCCGGGTGTGGTAGTACACACCTACTGTAGTCCCAGCTACCTGGGTGGCTGAGGCAGGAGAATCACTTGAACCCAGGAGGCGGAGGTTGGGCTGCAGTGAGGTGAGATTACGCCACTGCACTCTAGCCTGGGCAGCAAAGCCAGACTCTGTCTCAAAAAAATAATTATAAATAAAATAAAATAAAATAACATGGTTTAAACAGTCAAACAATTTATTTCTGTCTCTACAAAGACCTAGAGTTCTTTATCCAACTATTCCAAAAGCAAGGTGTGTCCTTCATCCTTTGTGGTCCAAGATGTTTGGTTAGTGCTCCAGCCATCACGTCCACATTCCAGATAGCACAGAAGAAAGAAGTACAAAGGAACTTAAAAACTATCATTTTATGCAGGTTCTTAGTCCACATCCATCCCATTAGCCCAACACAGTCTCATAACCACAACTAGCAGCAAAATTCTCTGGCAAATACAGTATTTATTCTGGGTATCACATCTCCACCTAAAAATTTGGCATTCTATACCTGTGAAAGGGGAGAACAGATAATGGGGGACAATGAGCTATTTTTGTCACATATTATTATCTCCATTTTTTTTTTTTTTTTTAGATGGCATCTCACTGTGTTGCCCAGGCTGGAATGCAGTGGCACGATCTCAGGTCACTGCAACCTTTGCCTCCCATGTTCAAGCAATTCTCCTGCCTCAGCCTCCTGAGTGGCTGGGACTACAGGCATGCACTACCATACCTGTGTAATTTTTGTATTTTTAGTAGAAAGGGGTTTCACCATGTTGGCCAGGCCGGTCTCGAACTATGACCTCAAGTAATCTGCCCACCTCAGCCTCCTAAAGTGTTGGGATTACAGGTGTGAGCCACAGCACCTGGCCTTTTTTTTTTTTTTTTTTTGAGACTGAGTCTTGCTCTGTTGCCCAGGCTGGAGTGCAGTGGCACAATCTTGGCTCACTGCAAACTCCATCTCCAGGTTCAAGAGATTCTCCTCCCTCAGCCTCCCAGGTAGCTGGGATTACAGGCATCTGCCACCATGCCTGGGTAATTTTTGCATTTTTAGTAGAGATGGGGTTTCACCATTTTGACTAAGCTGGTCTTGAACTCCTGACCTCAAATTATCCACCTGCCTCAGCTTCCCAAAGTGCTGGGATTACAGGCGTGAGCCACCACACTTGGCCATCTTCATTTTTTATATACAATCAATGCAAAGAGTGGTTGCATTATTTTCATGGTGCATTCAGGAAATTACAAGTAGTTTTTCTTAGCTTATGCATAAAGTGTAAAGTAGGGAGAATGAATGGTAATAGAGCTAGAAAGATAATCAAGTGATCAGAACATTAAGGTATGGACCCAGTGTGGTGGCTCACGCCTGTAATCCCAACACTTTGGGAGACCAAAGTGGGAGGATCACCTGAGGTCAGGAGTTTAAGACCAGCCTGGCCAACATGGTGAAATCCTGTCTCTATTAAAGAAAAAAACAAAATACAAAAATTAGCTGGGCGTGGTGGCGGGAGCCTGTAATCCCAGCTACTTAGGAGGCTGAGGCAGGAGAATCACTTGAATCTGGAGGCAGAGGTTTCAGTGAGCCAAGATCACACCATTGCATGTCAGCCTGGGCAACAGGAACGGAACTCAGTCTCAAATAAACAAACAAACAAACACACAAAAATTAAGGTGTGGCTTGCTATTCAAGTTACTCAAGGACTCAATAATTTGATCAATTAGGTAAAATGAGTTTCTGGATTTTCTGAAATGGAAAGGAGACCCAGGATAGCAGTGACAATGCCATGTTACTGCCTACCTGTGGGAAAGAACTGTCTCTCTGTTCCTTCTACTTCTTACCCTTTAAATGCAAAGAAACAGCAGCAAGAAAGAAGCTGAGGAAAGGACTACTAATATTTTAATCAATATTCATTGAAATAAATTGTACTAAGCACTTGCTTAGTACCAATGCTTAGTACAAGCATTTGTGTATGTGGCCCAAATCCAATCAATGTAATCATAATAGTCTATCAAAGCAGCAATGCCACTGTTTCAGTAAAGAAAGCGTTTTTACGGTCAGGTGCAGTGGCTCATGCCTATAATCCCAACACTTTGGGAGGCTGAGATGAGTGGATCACCTGAGGTCAGGAGTTCAAGACCAGCTTGGTCAACATGGTGAAACCCTGTCTCTACTAAAAATACAAAAAATTAGCCTAGTGTGGTGGCACGTGTCTGTGAGCCCAGCCACTCTGGAGGCTGATCATGAAAGTTCTTCCCTCATGAGTAGATTAATCCATTCATAAGTGAGTATATTAATGGGTTATCTTGGGAGGGGAACTGTTGGATTTATAAAAAGGGGAAGATAGACCTGAGCTAGCATGTTAGCATACTCAGCCATCTTGCCATATGATACCCTGTGCTACCTTGGGACTCTTCTGAGAATCCCCACAAGCAAGAAGGCTCTCAAAAGATATGCCCCATGGACCTTGGATTTTCAAGCCTCCTTAGCCATAGAAAATAAATTCAGTTCTTTGTAAATTACTCAGTTTTAGGTATATTGCTATAAGCAACAGAAAATGGACTAAGACAATGGTCTTATCCGGAACTTTGTAAACTAGAATTGGCTGTTTAGCTTCAGTATGTATTTTTCATAGATTCCAAATAATTTTGTTTTGAATTGCACAATGAAGGAGCGTCATAAGCTTTTCAGCATGTAGAGGCTCTAAATACCAGTCTGGTATTGTGATAAAGCAGAGAATTTAAATCAAGTCCAGTTTGTGCCCCATGACTATTCTTTCTGGTTACATTTCAGAAAAATAGGAATGGATGCGTAGCTCAAGGAGAAGCATGAGGCTTTTCCTCAAAATTTTGGTTTAGAAAATGAGATATTCTGGTATGTTAATTATAGGCATTTCAACTGAGAAGTCTAATAGCATTGGACCGGAATAGTCACAACAGTCCAAAGTCATGGATAAACTTAAGTTAAAGGAAACAAATAGTAAGAGCCTTCCAAATTAATCTGTATCAGAGAAGATGATAAACAGATGAATGGGAACTAGAAACCATGCAGACTTAACTAGATATAAAACAAACAGCTATCTAATGATTTTCTGTTTACTCTGAGCCCAAGATATTCTTGTATCTTTTCAGTTAAACCACTGTTTTATGAAGGAAATCTAAATAAGATTCTATCTCTTGCAAGAAAATAACATCTAAGACATCGTCATATTTAATACTGCTTTAATTTTGTTTACAATAGTGGTCCCCAACCTCTTTGGAACCAGGGATTCATTTTGTGGAAGACAATATCTCCATGGACAGGGTCGTGGGGAAGGTTTCGGGCTGAAACTGTTCCACTACTCAGATCATCAAACATTAGATTCTCATAAGGAGCATGCAACCTAGATCACTTGCATGTGCAGTTCACAGCAGAGCTGGTGCTTCTATGAGAATCAAATGCTGCCAATGATCTGACAGGAGGCAGAGCTCAGGATTAATGCTCACTCATCCACCTCTGCCATTCTGCTGTGTGGCCCAGTTCCTAACAGGCCCGGTACCAGTTTGTGGCCCGGGGGTTGTGACCCCTGTTTTACACTATAACATTTCCACACGTCTCTCATGGTCCGTCTTTCAGATCCACTGCTTGTCTCAACTCAAGTCTGGCTACCTGAAAATTAGATTTTTTTTTAAATTGAAATTTGAATATCTTTATGTTGAATACACAGTCTCCACTTTTACACAGTCCCTACTGTCTTATATCATACCTCTATAGCTGGGAAGATATCAACTTTACATTAACTTTTCCTGTTTCAGGGCTATTATTTTATCTTCAATTATCAAAATCTATGTACTTTTTAAAAAAACTTAGACACATAAACTAAAATGTTATTAATGTGAGGTACATACTAAGTATCTTTTTTCAACTTTCTTTTTTTTCACATAATTTTTTTTCATATACTTTACGTTCTAGGGTACATGTGCACAACGTGCAGGTTTGTTACATATGTATACACATGCCATGTTGGTGTGCTGCACCCATCAACTCGTCATTTACATTAGGTATATCTCCTAATGCTATCCCTCCCCCTACTCCTCACCCTACAATAGGCCCCGGTGTGTGATGTTCCCCTTCCTGTGTCCAAGCGTTCTCATTGTTCAGTTCCCACCTATGAGTGAGAACATGTGGTGTTTGGTTTTCTGTTCTTGCAATAGTTTGCTGAGAATGATGGTTTCCAGCTGCATCCATGTTCCTACAAAGGACATGAACTCATCCTTTTTTATGGCTGCATAGTATTCCATGGTGCATATGTGCCTTATTTTCTTAATCCAGTCTGTCACTGATGGACATTTGGGTTGATTCAAGTCTTTGCTATTGTGAATAGTGCCGCAATAAACATACGTGTGCATATGTCTTTATAGCAGCATGATTTATAATCCTTTGGGTATATACCCAGTAATGGGATGGCTGGGTCAAATGGTATTTCTAGTTCTAGATCCTCGAGGAATCGCCACACTGTCTCCCACAGTGGTTGAACTAGTTTACGGTCCCACCAACAGTGTAAAAGTGTTTCTATTTCTCCACATCCTCTCCAGCACCTGTTGTTTCCTGACTTTTTAATGATCGCCATTCTAACTGGTATGAGATGGTATCTCATTGTGGTTTGATTTGCATTTCTCTGATGGCAGTGATGATGAGCATTTTTCATGTGTCTGTTGCCTGCATAAATGTCTTCTTTTGAGAAGTGTCTGTTCATATCCTTTGCCCACTTTTTGATGGGGTTGTTTTTTTCTTGTAAGTTTGTTTGACTTCTTTGTAGGTTCTGGATATTGGCTCTTTGTCAGATGAGTAGATTGCAAAATTTTCTCCCATTCTGTAGGTTGCCTGTTCACTCTGATGGTAGTTTCTTTTGCTGTGCAGAAGCTCTTTAGTTTACTTAGATCCCATGTGTCAATTTTGGCTTTTGTTGCCATTGCTTTTGGTGTTTTAGACATGAAGTCCTTGCCCATGCCTATGCCCTGAATGGTATTGCCTAGGTTTTCTTCTAGAGTTTTTATGGTTTTAGGTCTAACATTTAAGTCTCTAATCCATCTTGAATTAATTTTTGTATAAAGTGTAAGGAAGGGATCTAGTTTCAGCTTTCTACTTATGGCTAGCCAGTTTTTCCAGCACCATTTATTAAATAGGGAATCCTTTCCCCATTTCCTGTTTTTGTCAGGTTTGTCAAAGATCAGATGGTTGTAGATGTGTGGTATTATTTCTGAGGGCTCTGTTCTGTTCCATTGGTCTATATCTCTGTTTTGGTACCAGTACCATGCTGTTTTGGTTACTGTAGCCTTGTAGTATAGTTTGAAGTCAGGTAGCGTGATGCCTCCAGCTTTGTTCTTTTGGCTTAGGATTGTCTTGGCAATGTGGGGTCTTCTTTGGTTCCATATGAACTTTAAAGTAGTTTTTCCAATTCTGTGAAGAAAGTCATTGGTAGCTTAATGGGGATGGCATTGAATCTATAAATTACTTTGGGCAGTATGGCCATTTTCACGATATTGATTCTTCCTATCCATGAGCATGGAATGTTCTTCCATTTGTTTGTGTCCTCTTTTATTTCATTGAGCAGTGGTTTGTAGTTCTCCTTGAAGAGGTCCTTCACATCCCTTGTAAGTTGGATTCCTAGGTATTTTATTCTCTTTGAAGCAATTGTAAATGGGAGTTCACTCATGATTTGGCTCTCTGTCTCTTATTGGTATATAAGAATGTTTGTGATTTTTGCATATTGATTTTGTATCCTGAGACTTTGCTGAAGTTGCTTATCAGCTTAAGGAGATTTTGGGCTGAGACAATGGGGTTTTCTAAATATATAATCATGTCATCTGCAAACAGGGACAATTTGACTTCCTCTTTTCCTAACTGGACACCCTTTATTTCTTTCTCCTGCCTGATTGCCCTGGCCAGAACTTCCAGCACTATGTTCAATAAGAGTGGTGTGAGAGGGCATCCCTGTCTTGTGCCAGTTTTCAAAGCGCATGCCTCCAGTTTTTGCCCCTTTGGTATTACATTAACTGTGTGCTTGTCATAAACAGCGCTTATTATTTTGTGATACATTCCATCAATACTGAATTTATTGAGAGTTTTAGCATGAAGGGCTGTTGAATTTTGTCAAAGGCCTTTTCTGCATCTAGAGGCTCTAAATACCAGTCTGGTATTGTGATAAAGCAGAGAATTTAAATCAAGTCCAGTTTGTGCCCCATGACTATTCTTTCTGGTTACATTTCAGAAAAATAGGAATGGATGCGTAACTCAAGGAGAAGCATGAGGCTTTTCCTCAAAATTTTGGTTTAGAAAATGAGATATTCTGGTATGTTAATTATAGGCATTTCAACTGAGAAGTCTAATAGCATTGGACCGAATAGTCACAACAGTCCAAAGTCATGGATAAACTTAAGTTAAAGGAAACAAATAGTAAGAGCCTTCCAAATTAATCTGTATCAGAGAAGATGATAAACAGATGAATGGGAACTAGAAACCATGCAGACTTAACTAGATATAAAACAAACAGCTATCTAATGATTTTCTGTTTACTCTGAGCCCAAGATATTCTTGTATCTTTTCAGTTAAACCACTGTTTTATGAAGGAAATCTAAATAAGATTCTATCTCTTGCAAGAAAATAACATCTAAGACATCGTCATATTTAATACTGCTTTAATTTTGTTTACAATAGTGGTCCCCAACCTCTTTGGAACCAGGGATTCATTTTGTGGAAGACAATATCTCCATGGACAGGGTCGTGGGGAAGGTTTCGGCTGAAACTGTTCCACTACTCAGATCATCAAACATTAGATTCTCATAAGGAGCATGCAACCTAGATCACTTGCATGTGCAGTTCACAGCAGAGCTGGTGCTTCTATGAGAATCAAATGCTGCCAATGATCTGACAGGAGGCAGAGCTCAGGATTAATGCTCACTCATCCACCTCTGCCATTCTGCTGTGTGGCCCAGTTCCTAACAGGCCCGGTACCAGTTTGTGGCCGGGGTTGTGACCCCTGTTTTACACTATAACATTTCCACGTCTCTCATGGTCCGTCTTTCAGATCCACTGCTTGTCTCAACTCAAGTCTGGCTACCTGAAAATTAGATTTTTTTAAATTGAAATTTGAATATCTTTATGTTGAATACACAGTCTCCACTTTTACACAGTCCCTACTGTCTTATATCATACCTCTATAGCTGGGAAGATATCAACTTTACATTAACTTTTCCTGTTTCAGGGCTATTATTTTATCTTCAATTATCAAAATCTATGTACTTTTTAAAAACTTAGACACATAAACTAAAATGTTATTAATGTGAGGTACATACTAAGTATCTTTTTCAACTTTCTTTTTTCACATAATTTTTTTCATATACTTTACGTTCTAGGGTACATGTGCACAACGCAGGTTTGTTACATATGTATACATGCCATGTTGGTGTGCTGCACCCATCAACTCGTCATTTACATTAGGTATATCTCCTAATGCTATCCCTCCCTACTCCTCACCCTACAATAGGCCCCGTGTGTGATGTTCCCCTTCCTGTGTCCAAGCGTTCTCATTGTTCAGTTCCCACCTATGAGTGAGAACATGTGGTGTTTGGTTTTCTGTTCTTGCAATAGTTTGCTGAGAATGATGGTTTCCAGCTGCATCCATGTCCTACAAAGGACATGAACTCATCCTTTTTATGGCTGCATAGTATTCCATGGTGCATATGTGCCTTATTTTCTTAATCCAGTCTGTCACTGATGGACATTTGGGTTGATTCAAGTCTTTGCTTTTGCGAATAGTGCCGCAATAAACATACGTGTGCATATGTCTTTATAGCAGCATGATTTATAATCCTTTGGGTATATACCCAGTAATGGGATGGCTGGGTCAAATGGTATTTCTAGTTCTAGATCCTTGAGGAATCGCCACACTGTCTTCCACAATGGTTGAACTAGTTTACAGTCCCACCAACAGTGTAAAAGTGTTCCTATTTCTCCACATCCTCTCCAGCACCTGTTGTTTCCTGACTTTTTAATGATTGCCATTCTAACTGGTGTGAGATGGTATCTCATTGTGGTTTTGATTTGCATTTCTCTGATGGCAGTGATGATGAGCATTTTTCATGTGTCTGTTGGCTGCATAAATGTCTTCTTTTGAGAAGTGTCTGTTTAGCTTCAGTATGTATTTTCATAGATTCCAAATAATTTTGTTTTGAATTGCACAATGAAGGAGCGTCATAAGCTTTTCAGCATGTAGAGGCTCTAAATACCAGTCTGGTATTGTGATAAAGCAGAGAATTTAAATCAAGTCCAGTTTGTGCCCCATGACTATTCTTTCTGGTTACATTTCAGAAAAATAGGAATGGATGCGTAACTCAAGGAGAAGCATGAGGCTTTTCCTCAAAATTTTGGTTTAGAAAATGAGATATTCTGGTATGTTAATTATAGGCATTTCAACTGAGAAGTCTAATAGCATTGGACCGAATAGTCACAACAGTCCAAAGTCATGGATAAACTTAAGTTAAAGGAAACAAATAGTAAGAGCCTTCCAAATTAATCTGTATCAGAGAAGATGATAAACAGATGAATGGGAACTAGAAACCATGCAGACTTAACTAGATATAAAACAAACAGCTATCTAATGATTTTCTGTTTACTCTGAGCCCAAGATATTCTTGTATCTTTTCAGTTAAACCACTGTTTTATGAAGGAAATCTAAATAAGATTCTATCTCTTGCAAGAAAATAACATCTAAGACATCGTCATATTTAATACTGCTTTAATTTTGTTTACAATAGTGGTCCCCAACCTCTTTGGAACCAGGGATTCATTTTGTGGAAGACAATATCTCCATGGACAGGGTCGTGGGGAAGGTTTCGGCTGAAACTGTTCCACTACTCAGATCATCAAACATTAGATTCTCATAAGGAGCATGCAACCTAGATCACTTGCATGTGCAGTTCACAGCAGAGCTGGTGCTTCTATGAGAATCAAATGCTGCCAATGATCTGACAGGAGGCAGAGCTCAGGATTAATGCTCACTCATCCACCTCTGCCATTCTGCTGTGTGGCCCAGTTCCTAACAGGCCCGGTACCAGTTTGTGGCCGGGGTTGTGACCCCTGTTTTACACTATAACATTTCCACACGTCTCTCATGGTCCGTCTTTCAGATCCACTGCTTGTCTCAACTCAAGTCTGGCTACCTGAAAATTAGATTTTTTTAAATTGAAATTTGAATATCTTTATGTTGAATACACAGTCTCCACTTTTACACAGTCCCTACTGTCTTATATCATACCTCTATAGCTGGGAAGATATCAACTTTACATTAACTTTTCCTGTTTCAGGGCTATTATTTTATCTTCAATTATCAAAATCTATGTACTTTTTAAAAACTTAGACACATAAACTAAAATGTTATTAATGTGAGGTACATACTAAGTATCTTTTTCAACTTTCTTTTTTCACATAATTTTTTTCATATACTTTACGTTCTAGGGTACATGTGCACAACGTGCAGGTTTGTTACATATGTATACACATGCCATGTTGGTGTGCTGCACCCATCAACTCGTCATTTACATTAGGTATATCTCCTAATGCTATCCCTCCCCCTACTCCTCACCCTACAATAGGCCCCGTGTGTGATGTTCCCTTCCTGTGTCCAAGCGTTCTCATTGTTCAGTTCCCACCTATGAGTGAGAACATGTGGTGTTTGGTTTTCTGTTCTTGCAATAGTTTGCTGAGAATGATGGTTTCCAGCTGCATCCATGTTCCTACAAAGGACATGAACTCATCCTTTTTTATGGCTGCATAGTATTCCATGGTGCATATGTGCCTTATTTTCTTAATCCAGTCTGTCACTGATGGACATTTGGGTTGATTCCAAGTCTTTGCTTTTGCGAATAGTGCCGCAATAAACATACGTGTGCATATGTCTTTATAGCAGCATGATTTGTAATCCTTTGGGTATATACCCAGTAATGGGATGGCTGGGTCATATGGTATTTCTAGTTCTAGATCCTCGAGGAATCGCCACACTGTCTTCCACAATGGCTGAACTAGTTTACAGTCCCACCAACAGTGTAAAAGTTTTCCTATTTCTCCACATCCTCTCCAGCACCTGTTGTTTCCTGACTTTTTAATGATCGCCATTCTAACTGGTATGAGATGGTATCTCATTGTGGTTTGATTTGCATTTCTCTGATGGCTAGTGATGATGAGCATTTTTTCATGTGTCTGTTGCCTGCATAAATGTCTTCTTTTGAGAAGTGTATTGTTCATATCCTTTGCCCACTTTTTGATGGGGTTGTTTTTTTCTTGTAAATTTGTTTGAGTTCTTTGTAGGTTCTGGATATTAGCCCTTTGTCAAATGAGTAGATTGCAAAAATTTTCTCCCATTCTGTAGGTTCCCTGTTCACTCTGATGGTAGTTTCTTTTGCTGTGCAGAAGCTCTTTAGTTTACTTAGATCCCATGTGTCAATTTTGGCTTTTGTTGCCATTGCTTTTGGTGTTTTAGACATGAAGTCCTTGCCCATGCCTATGCCCTGAATGGTATTGCCTAGGTTTTCTTCTAGAGTTTTTATGGTTTTAGGTCTAACATTTAAGTCTCTAATCCATCTTGAATTAATTTTTGTATAAGGTGTAAGGAAGGGATCTAGTTTCAGCTTTCTACTTATGGCTAGCCAGTTTTTCCAGCACCATTTATTAAATAGGGAATCCTTTCCCCATTTCCTGTTTTTGTCAGGTTTGTCAAAGATCAGATGGTTGTAGATGTGTGGTATTATTTCTGAGGGCTCTGTTCTGTTGCATTGGTCTATATCTCTGTTTTGGTACCAGTACCATGCTGTTTTGGTTACTGTAGCCTTGTAGTGTAGCTTGAAGTCAGGTAGCGTGATACCTCCAGCTTTGTTCTTTTGGCTTAGGATTGTCTTGGCAATGTGGGGTCTTCTTTGGTTCCATATGAACTTTAAAGTAGTTTTTTCCAATTCTGTGAAGAAAGTCATTGTTAGCTTAATGGGAATGGCATTGAATCTATAAATTACTTTGGGCAGTATGGCCATTTTCACGATATTGATGCTTCCTGTCCATGAGCTTGGAATGTTCTTCCATTTGTTTGTGTCCTCTTTTATTTCATTGAGCAGTGGTTTATAGTTCTCCTTGAACAGGTCCTTTGAATCCCTTGTAAGTTGGATTCCTAGGTATTTTATTCTCTTTGAAGCAATTGTAAATGGGAGTTCACTCATGATTTGGCTCTCTGTCTCTTATTGGTATATAAGAATGTTTGTGATTTTTGCATATTGATTTTGTATCCTGAGACTTTGCTGAAGTTGCTTATCAGCTTAAGGAGATTTTGGGCTGAGACAATGGGGTTTTCTAAATATATAATCATGTCATCTGCAAACAGGGACAATTTGACTTCCTCTTTTCCTAACTGGACACCCTTTATTTCTTTCTCCTGCCTGATTGCCCTGGCCAGAACTTCCAGCACTATGTTCAATAAGAGTGGTGTGAGAGGGCATCCCTGTCTTGTGCCAGTTTTCAAAGCGCATGCCTCCAGTTTTTGCCCCTTTGGTATTACATTAGCTGTGTGCTTGTCATAAACAGCGCTTATTATTTTGTGATACATTCCATCAATACTGAATTTATTGAGAGTTTTTAGCATGAAGGGCTGTTGAATTTTGTCAAAGGCCTTTTCTGCATCTATTGAGATAATCATGTGGTTTTTGTTTTTGGTTCTATTTATATGTTGGATTACATTTATTGATTTGCATATATTGAACCAGCCTTGCATCCCAGGGATGAAGCCCACTTGATCATGGTGGATAAGCTTTTTGATGTGCTGCTGGATCTGATTTGCCAGTATTTTATTGAGGATTTTTGCATCGATGTTCATCAGGGATATTGGTCTAAAAGTCTCTTTTTTTGTTGAGTCTCTGCCAGGCTTTGATATCAGGATGATGTTGGCCTTATAAAATGAGTTAGGGAGGATTCCCTCTTTTTCTGTTGATTGGAATAGTTTCAGAAGGAATGGTACCATCTTCTCCTTGTACTTCTGGTAGAATTCGGCAGTGAATCCATCTGGTCCTGAACTTTTTTTCATTGGTAGGCTATTAATTATTGCCTCAATTTCAGAGCCTGTTATTGGTCTATTCAGGGATTCAGCTTCTTCCTGGTTTAGTCTTGGGAGTGCGTATGTATCCAGGAATTTATCCATTTCTTCTAGGTTTTCGAGTTTATTTGCATAGAGGTGTTTATAGTATTCTCTGATGGTAGTTTGTATTTCTGTGGGGTCGGTGGTGATATTCCCTTTATCATTTTTTATTGCGTCTATTTGATTCTTCTCTCTTTTCTTCTTTATTAGTCTTGCTAGCAATCTATCAATTTTGTTGATCTTTTCAAAAATCCAGCTCCTGGATTCATTGATTTTTTGAGTCCCCATTTCCAAATATTGTCACACTCCAAGATATTGAGGGTTAGGATGGAATTGAGCCCATAACACCAACCATTTCTCACATTTCTTACTTTTTGCTTTTAAGCCTTGGTGTAAAACTTGATATCCCGTGATGTTGTTTCATTGTTCACCTGCTTATTCATGTCATCACTCTTTTTCATTATTGCAACAATAAGTCAAGTTTCCTTAAGCCATTATTTTTAATCTTTTCAAGAATCTTTGAGAAACCAGTGAAACCTATGGAGATAACCCCCTCAAATATATATTTTCACATATGAAATTTTACATATAATTTGGGGAGTTTTAAGATGCCCCCAAATCCACCCATGTGCCCTTTAGTACAGAATTCCCGCCCCAAATATTCATCATTGTAACCCTTTATTCTAGGTTCCATCTGCTGACTGGTATAGGGGGAAATCTACCAGATTTCCCTCTGAATCACATGCAAGTAAAGAGTATGTAAGCACAGTATGCATGAATGGGATGTACAGGAAATTATAGGTATTAAAAGGGAAAAGCAATACATCACTCATTTAATCTGCTCTCTTTCAGATCTAGTTCATAGGATGTAGTGGTAGATGGTCACACATTAAACTTTAAAGAGGTGTTGGCTTTTTCCCCCTTGCATTTAGAAGGTTATGTGCTGCAATGTGAGACAAATAAGTCATGATTCACTACAACAGTGTTGCAATCAGTTATATAAATTGCCAGTGAAACACTAAATCTGTCACTTTGTGTGTTCTTACCATTTAGCAATTGGAATCGTGTTGGAAGAGGGCTGACTGGGAACAAAAGAAGCTGATATAGTGGCAGACACAATTAGCAAGATCAATGGTTAGTGTTGAGGGTTCATTGTTTGGTCATTTTGGTTGACTGAATTGAAAGCAATCACTATCTAAAAGACTTTGCCAGCTGTAATTTGCTATAAAAGAATGCAGAAAAATGAGTTACCTAACTTTATAACATCTTGGAGACTGTTATTTTCTAATTTGCTGTGTTCCTAGGACAGTGTCCAAAAAGATCAAACTTGTTCTTCTCATTCAAGCTCATTCAAACTTTTAATAGATATTCTAGAACTTCTGCATGCTCAGTATATATATGATTTTTTTACTTTAGCTGTTCACCTACTTTTTTCACAGAAATTTTTAGGTCTGTGTTATAGCCTTCATAACAGTTCTTTGAACGCTAATTTATCACAACTTTCTGTTTCTTCAGACTATGAGAGTTTTCACTGATCACTACTTGAACAGTAGCAAACAGTACTTTGAAGACCATTGTATTTTCTGTCTTTTTGGGGTTTTTTTTGTTTTTTTTTGTTTTTGACAGAGTCTCGCTCTGTCATCCAAGCTGGAGTGCAGTGGCATGATCTCAACTCACTGCAACCTCCGCCTCCTGGGTTCAGGCAATTTCCCTGCCTCAGCCTCCCAAGCAGCTGGGATTACAGGCACTCACCACCATGCTTGGCTCTTTTTTTTTTTTTTTTTAATTTTAGTAGAGATGGGGTTTCACCATGTTGGCCAGGCAGGTATCGAATTCCTGACCTCAGGTGATCCGCCTGCCTTGGCCTCCCAAAGTGCTGAGATTACAGGCATGAGCCACTGTGCCTGGCTAGGTTTTCTGTTTTGATAAGATGTATGTAACTTTGCATTTCAGTGCATTAAATTGATCATGATCGAATGCCACCTCTTGCTCATAAACTCAACTTTGATATCCATCTTGCTCCTTGAAGAACTTTTTCCAAATCTCAACTAAGTTTCCTTCTCTCCCTAGAAGGCAATCACCCCAACTATGAGAGTTTTGTGTATATTTTGATTATACATGCAATTGGCTCTTCCAATAATGATGAGAAAGTGTTTAATATAATTATTTGATGATGCCTTTAGTCTGTTACCAAGTGTCACTGAAGAATCAGGCTGATATTTTTGATCTAATGTAGTGATGGCATATATAGAACTTTAGAATATGATATATGTATATAAATTACTTAATGCCTAGTGACACACTTATATCTCATTTTCTTGCATATTACTTTGTTTGTGTTAATTTTTTACATTTTCTTAGACTTTAGGTAATGGATTAAGGTTTTTCATAGATAGGTCTCCAGTCTGTGTGAACAGATTGCAGGGTGCCAGGGTGGGAGCTAAGACCCAGGCAAGGCTTTGCAGAGTCCCAGGAGAGGTGCTGCAGCCCGGACTGGTGTGTGGGTGGAGAGGCGGCCAATGCATTTCTCTGCTGTTTTCTCCGCTGAGTTGGTTCCTCATGGAGGCGGATGGCAGACATTTCGCTCTGGGACCTGATGCCTATGCATCCGAAAGACTTCCCAGGTGACTGGATCTAAGAACCACCGTCTGCCTTTGAGTAGAGTTTCTACATACATAACATTCACCGATGGATAGAACATGGCCACAGCTCTAAAATCGCAGGAGATTTAGTAGAAGAAAATAGAAGATCACAGCTGTCCCCATGGACTAAGCTGGCAAGTGACAACCCTCTAATTTCTCAGCTCACACCTAACGGTGTCTGTGTCTGGTGAAAGCTGCT
>CM058076.1:39224763-39249763 GCA_030247045.1 Colobus guereza
TGGGATCATCTGATCTATAAAAGGTTAATCACAGATACATTGATGAGAACACTTCTCTACTATAAATTTTAAAAACAAATACAAATTTTTCATTCGCGAATCTGTGGTTTTCCTCCATAGCCCGTATACTCTTTCTATCGATTACAATCACTACTTCTGTAGTTAATCCATTAGCGTTGAAAATTGAAAAGTCTGAAAATCAACATTATATCATTCATTAGAATGCAGAAAAATAGAAAACTGACTAACTTGCATGCAGTATTTCCTCACAAAGCAGTCATACCCTCTTCTCCCGTGAAACACTGTATGTCCTATATTTGCTGTTCATTCAGAAAAGTTTGCTATTACCTATCATCTCTCACTTCTTTGTAAATTTTTATTTTGTAGTATATCTTAGTTCTCTTGACTCAGCAATCTCTATTACACGGTTCGACAAAAAAGATGATTTATCAACGAATAAGATTTTTTTAGGGATGTTAACTTTTGATGTTAGTAAATTATATGTCCAACGATTTTACATTTCAGTTATGCCATGACAGAGTATCGGGCATGTTTTGGCTGTGTATATATTTTAGGTAGATAAGATTAAAAACTTTTACTACATGTAAATTAAGAACTGTTTTAATTACAATGACACCGTTCTTCCTTAATGCAGCAATACCTTCAGAGTCAGGTTGTGACACCTTGGAGAAACATCAGAAATGAAAGGAAACAATAATTGCCTTAAGTAACCTAACGTTCCCACATATTATAGGATAAAAATCATGACCCACACAAGACTTGAGGAGCTCTCAGACCCTTGACACAGAAAACGAATTTATACCAAAAATAACTCAGAGCAAGGTCCAAGGGCCACCAGCGTCAGCATCGCCTGAGAATTTATTAGAAATGCAGAATCCCAAGTCGGCTGAATCACAGTGTGAATTGTTAACAAGCTTTTCAGCTGATTTTCTATGAAAACGTCTGGTCTATATGGAGTGTATATGACAAATTATATACATCTGTGGCCATGCATACATGCTTAGTCTCACCTATTGCAAATAGAACACAGCTCTCCATGGTCAGGTGTTTGCATCCCTAATGGCTTCCCACCAGTGGGAAAGACAGGAAGATTCAGAATACTTTTGCTATAATTCTCTGGTAAATTTTGGTACTAGAAGGTCACTTTACATTCTTTCCACATTTCTAACCATACCCGATGTACTCATAAAGAATCATTTTATTTTATCAACCTCCATTGTACAAACATGCTTCTTGTTCATTTATTCTCTGTACACTCTGTCTTTCTCAGTCTTCCATCTCTTGTTTTACTACTTTCTTCTTTCTTATTTTCTCATTCTCCTCAGATCTTGGAATATCTTGAATTCAAACTAATAATTCACCTACTTTTCCGCACTCTCAATAAAGTCTGTTGCCAACACCTGATAAGCCAACACCATGCTTTGCATTCAGGAGGTAATTTTCTTTGGTTATTAGAGGATATCCTTCCTCATCAGTTTAGAGAAATATTTGGTCAAATGACTCTTTAAATAAAAAAATGGTTCTTACTTTCTAATTTGCCACTTATCACATGGAATTCTTTTTGAGGCGTAGCCTTGGGTAAACACACATCCTTCTGTGTAACAGTCTCACGGTCACTCTGTTAAAAGTAATATCAATAAACAATTTCAATGGAAAAATCCTAATAATGAAAAGTACCAAAATTTCCTAATTAAAATCTTTTTAAAAAATTTCACTATGATGCAATAATCTACCTAGCACATAGATTAGGTATCCTGAAAGTGTATTAAGTGTATCCTGAAAAATATCAAAAACAACTTGGGGGTGACATATGCAGAGGTGAGAAGATAAAGCCTAAGCCTCTGATTTTATGTTTTCATATCATGCAATACTAGTATTAAAAAACATTGATAATACATAGTACCTCTAAATCCCAAGAATTTTCTTCCTCCTCCTTTTGTTTGGATTCTGATGGGATCATCTGATCTATAAAAGGTTAATCACAGATACATTGATGAGAACACTTCTCTACTATAAATTTTAAAAACAAATACAAATTTTTCATTCGCGAATCTGTGGTTTTCCTCCATAGCCCGTATACTCTTTCTATCGATTACAATCACTACTTCTGTAGTCAATCTATTAGAGTTGAAAACTGAAAAGTCTGAAAATCAACATTATATCATTCACTAGAATGCAGAAAAATAGAAAACTGACTAACTTGCATGCAGTATTTCCTCACAAAGCAGTCATACCCTCTTCTCCCGTGAAACACTGTATGTCCTATATTTGCTGTTCATTCAGAAGACTTTACTATTACCTATCATCTCTCATTTCTTTGTAAATTTTTATTTTGTAGTATATCTTAGATCTCTTGACTCAGCAATCTCTATTACACGGTTCGACAAAAAAGGTGATTTATCAACGATTAAGATTTTTTAGGGATGTTAATTTTTGATGTTAGTAAATTATATGTCCAACGATTTTACATTTCAGTTATGCCATGACAGAGTATCGGGCATGTTTTGGCTGTGTATATATTTTAGGTAGATAAGATTAAAAACTTTTACTACATGTAAATTAAGAACTGCTTTAATTACAATGACACCGTTCTTCCTTAATGCAGCAATACCTTCAGAGTCAGGTTGTGACACCTTGGAGAAACATCAGAAATGAATAGGAAACAATAATTGCCTTAAGTAACCTAACGTTCCCACATATTATAGGATAAAAATCATGACCCACACAAGACTTGAGGAGCTCTCAGACCCTTGACACAGAAAACGAATTTATACCAAAAATAACTCAGAGCAAGGTGCAAGGACCAGCAGCATCAGCATCGCCTGAGAATTTATTAAAAATGCAGAATCCCAAGTCGGCTGAATCACAGTGTGAATTGTTAACAAGCTTTTCAGCTGATTTTCTATGAAAACGTCTGGTCTATATGGAGTGTATATGACAAATTATATACATCTGTGGCCATGCATACATGCTTAGTCTCACCTATTGCAAATAGAACACAGCTCTCCATGGTCAGGTGTTTGCATCCCTAATGGCTTCCCACCAGTGGGAAAGACAGGAAGAGTCAGAATACTTTTGCTATAATTCTCTGGTAAATTTTGGTACTAGAAGGTCACTTTACATTCTTTCCACATTTCTAACCATACCCGATGTACTCATAAAGAATCATTTTATTTTATCAACCTCCATTGTACAAACATGCTTCTTGTTCATTTATTCTCTGTACACTCTGTCTTTCTCAGTCTTCCATCTCTTGTTTTACTACTTTCTTCTTTCTTATTTTCTCATTCTCCTCAGATCTTGGAATATCTTGAATTCAAACTAATAATTCACCTACTTTTCCGCACTCTCAATAAAGTCTGTTGCCAACACCTGATAAGCCAACACCATGCTTTGCATTCAGGAGGTAATTTTCTTTGGTTATTAGAGGATATCCTTCCTCATCAGTTTAGAGAAATATTTGGTCAAATGACTCTTTAAATAAAACAAATGGTTCTTACCTTCTGATTTTCCACTTATCACATGGAATTCTTTTTGAGGCATAGCCTTGGGTAAACACACATCCTTCTGTGAAACAGTCTCAGGGTCACTCTGTTAAAAGTAATATCAATAAACAATTTCAATGGAAAAATCCTAATAATGAAAAGTACCAAAATTTCCTAATTAAAATCTTTTTAAAAAATTTCACTATGATGCAATAATCTACCTAGCACATAGATTAGGTATCCTGAAAGTGTTTTAAGGGATCCTCAAAAATATCAAAAATAACTTGGGGTGACATATGCAGAGGTGAGAAGATAAAGCCTAAGCCTCTGATTTTATGTTTTCATATCATGCAATACTAGTATTAAAAAGCATTGATAATACATAGTACCTCTAAATCCCAAGAATTTTCTTCCTCGTCCTTTTGTTTGGATTCTGATGGGATCATCTGATCTATAAAAGGTTAATCACAGATACATTGATGAGAACACTTCTCTACTATAAATTTTAAAACAAATACAAATTTTTCATTCGCGAATCTGTGGTTTTCCTCCATAGCCCGTATACTCTTTCTATCGATTACAATCACTACTTCTGTAGTCAATCTATTAGAGTTGAAAACTGAAAAGTCTGAAAATCAACATTATATCATTCACTAGAATGCAGAAAAATAGAAAACTGACTAACTTGCATGAAGTATTTCCTCACAAAGCAGTCATACCCTCTTCTCCCGTGAAACACTGTATGTCCTATATTTGCTGTTCATTCAGAAGACTTTACTATTACCTATCATCTCTCACTTCTTTGTAAATTTTTATTTTGTAGTATATCTTAGTTCTCCTGACTCAGCAGTCTCTATTACACGGTTCGACAAAAAAGATGATTTATCAACGATTAAGATTTTTAGGGATGTTAATTTTTGATGTTAGTAAATTATATGTCCAACTCTTTTACATTTCAGTTATGCCATGACAGAGTATCGGGCATGTTTTGGCTGTGTATATATTTTAGGTAGATTTGAAAACTTTTACTACATGTAAATTAAGAACTGTTTTAATTACAATGACACAGTTCTTCCTCAATGCAGCAATACCTTCAGAGTCAGGTTGTGACACCTTGGAGAAACATCAGAAATGAAAGGAAACAATAATTGCCTTAAGTAACCTAACGTTCCCACATATTATAGGATAAAAATCATGACCCACACAAGACTTGAGGAGCTCTCAGACCCTTGACACAGAAAACGAATTTATACCAAAAATAACTCAGAGCAAGGTCCAAGGACCACCAGCATCAGCATCGCCTGAGAATTTATTAAAAATGCAGAATCCCAAGTCGGCTGAATCACAGTGTGAATTGTTAACAAGCTTTTCAGCTGATTTTCTATGAAAACGTCTGGTCTATATGGAGTGTATATGACAAATTATATACATCTGTGGCCATGCATACATGCTTAGTCTCACCTATTGCAAATAGAACACAGCTCTCCATGGTCAGGTGTTTGCATCCCTAATGGCTTCCCACCAGTGGGAAACACAGGAAGAGTCAGAATACTTTTGCTATAATTCTCTGGTAAATTTTGGTACTAGAAGGTCACTTTACATTCTTTCCACATTTCTAACCATACCCGATGTACTCATAAAGAATCATTTTATTTTATCAACCTCCATTGTACAAACATGCTTCTTGTTCATTTATTCTCTGTACACTCTGTCTTTCTCAGGCTTCCATCTCTTGTTTTACTACTTTCTTCTTTCTTATTTTCTCATTCTCCTCAGATCTTGGAATATCTTGAATTCAAACTAATAATTCACCTACTTTTCCGCACTCTCAATAAAGTCTGTTGCCAACACCTGATAAGCCAACACCATGCTTTGCATTCAGGAGGTAATTTTCTTTGGTTATTAGAGGATATCCTTCCTCATCAGTTTAGAGAAATATTTGGTCAAATGACTCTTTAAATAAAAAAATGGTTCTTACTTTCTAATTTGCCACTTATCACATGGAATTCTTTTTGAGGCGTAGCCTTGGGTAAACACACATCCTTCTGTGTAACAGTCTCAGGGTCACTCTGTTAAAAGTAATATCAATAAACAATTTCAATGGAAAAATCCTAATAATGAAAAGTACCAAACTTTCCTAATTAAAATCTTTTTAAAAAAATTTCACTATGATGCAATAATCTACCTAGCACATAGATTAGGTATCCTGAAAGTGTTTTAAGGGATCCTCAAAAATATCAAAAATAACTTGGGGGTGACATATGCAGAGGTGAGAAGATAAAGCCTAAGCCTCTGATTTTATGTTTTCATATCATGCAATACTAGTATTAAAAAAGCATTGATAATACATAGTACCTCTAAATCCCAAGAATTTTCTTCCTCGTCCTTCTGTTTGGATTCTGATGGGATCATCTGATCTATAAAAGGTTAATCACAGATACATTGATGAGAACACTTCTCTACTATAAATTTTAAAAACAAATACAAATTTTTCATTCGCGAATCTGTGGTTTTCCTCCATAGCCCGTATACTCTTTCTATCGATTACAATCACTACTTCTGTAGTCAATCTATTAGAGTTGAAAACTGAAAAGTCTGAAAATCAACATTATATCATTCACTAGAATGCAGAAAAATAGAAAACTGACTAACTTGCATGAAGTATTTCCTCACAAAGCAGTCATACCCTCTTCTCCCGTGAAACACTGTATGTCCTATATTTGCTGTTCATTCAGAAGACTTTACTATTACCTATCATCTCTCACTTCTTTGTAAATTTTTATTTTGTAGTATATCTTAGATCTCTTGACTCAGCAATCTCTATTACACGGTTCGACAAAAAGATGATTTATCAACGATTAAGATTTTTAGGGATGTTAATTTTGATGTTAGTAAATTGTATGTCCAACGATTTTACATTTCAGTTATGCCATGACAGAGTATCGGGCATGTTTTGGCTGTGTATATATTTTAGGTAGATTTAAAAACTTTTACTACATGTAAATTAAGAACTGCTTTAATTACAATGACACAGTTCTTCCTTAATGCAGCAATACCTTCAGAGTCAGGTTGTGACACCTTGGAGAAACATCAGAAATGAATAGGAAACAATAATTGCCTTAAGTAACCTAACGTTCCCACATATTATAGGATAAAAATCATGACCCACACAAGACTTGAGGAGCTCTCAGACCCTTGACACAGAAAACGAATTTATACCAAAAATAACTCAGAGCAAGGTGCAAGGACCACCAGCATCAGCATCGCCTGAGAATTTATTAAAAATGTAGAATCCCAAGTCGGCTGAATCACAGTGTGAATTGTTAACAAGCTTTTCAGCTGATTTTCTATGAAAACGTCTGGTCTATATGGAGTGTATATGACAAATTATATACATCTGTGGCCATGCATACATGCTTAGTCTCACCTATTGCAAATAGAACACAGCTCTCCATGGTCAGGTGTTTGCATCCCTAATGGCTTCCCACCAGTGGGAAAGACAGGAAGAGTCAGAATACTTTTGCTATAATTCTCTGGTAAATTTTGGTACTAGAAGGTCACTTTACATTCTTTCCACATTTCTAACCATACCCGATGTACTCATAAAGAATCATTTTATTTTATCAACCTCCATTGTACAAACATGCTTCTTGTTCATTTATTCTCTGTACACTCTGTCTTTCTCAGTCTTCCATCTCTTGTTTTACTACTTTCTTCTTTCTTATTTTCTCATTCTCCTCAGATCTTGGAATATCTTGAATTCAAACTAATAATTCACCTACTTTTCCGCACTCTCAATAAAGTCTGTTGCCAACACCTGATAAGCCAACACCATGCTTTGCATTCAGGAGGTAATTTTCTTTGGTTATTAGAGGATATCCTTCCTCATCAGTTTAGAGAAATATTTGGTCAAATGACTCTTTAAATAAAAAAATGGTTCTTACCTTCTGATTTTCCACTTATCACATGGAATTCTTTTTGAGGCATAGCCTTGGGTAAACACACATCCTTCTGTGAAACAGTCTCAGGGTCACTCTGTTAAAAGTAATATCAATAAACAATTTCAATGGAAAAATCCTAATAATGAAAAGTACCAAAATTTCCTAATTAAAATCTTTTTAAAAAATTTCACTATGATGCAATAATCTACCTAGCACATAGATTAGGTATCCTGAAAGTGTTTTAAGGGATCCTCAAAAATATCAAAAATAACTTGGGGTGACATATGCAGAGGTGAGAAGATAAAGCCTAAGCCTCTGATTTTATGTTTTCATATCATGCAATACTAGTATTAAAAAAGCATTGATAATACATAGTACCTCTAAATCCCAAGAATTTTCTTCCTCGTCCTTCTGTTTGGATTCTGATGGGATCATCTGATCTATAAAAGGTTAATCACAGATACATTGATGAGAACACTTCTCTACTATAAATTTTAAAACAAATACAAATTTTTCATTCGCGAATCTGTGGTTTTCCTCCATAGCCCGTATACTCTTTCTATCGATTACAATCACTACTTCTGTAGTCAATCTATTAGAGTTGAAAACTGAAAAGTCTGAAAATCAACATTATATCATTCACTAGAATGCAGAAAAATAGAAAACTGACTAACTTGCATGAAGTATTTCCTCACAAAGCAGTCATACCCTCTTCTCCCGTGAAACACTGTATGTCCTATATTTGCTGTTCATTCAGAAGACTTTACTATTACCTATCATCTCTCACTTCTTTGTAAATTTTTATTTTGTAGTATATCTTAGTTCTCCTGACTCAGCAGTCTCTATTACACGGTTCGACAAAAAAGATGATTTATCAACGATTAAGATTTTTAGGGATGTTAATTTTTGATGTTAGTAAATTATATGTCCAACTCTTTTACATTTCAGTTATGCCATGACAGAGTATCGGGCATGTTTTGGCTGTGTATATATTTTAGGTAGATTTGAAAACTTTTACTACATGTAAATTAAGAACTGTTTTAATTACAATGACACAGTTCTTCCTCAATGCAGCAATACCTTCAGAGTCAGGTTGTGACACCTTGGAGAAACATCAGAAATGAAAGGAAACAATAATTGCCTTAAGTAACCTAACGTTCCCACATATTATAGGATAAAAATCATGACCCACACAAGACTTGAGGAGCTCTCAGACCCTTGACACAGAAAACGAATTTATACCAAAAATAACTCAGAGCAAGGTCCAAGGACCACCAGCATCAGCATCGCCTGAGAATTTATTAAAAATGCAGAATCCCAAGTCGGCTGAATCACAGTGTGAATTGTTAACAAGCTTTTCAGCTGATTTTCTATGAAAACGTCTGGTCTATATGGAGTGTATATGACAAATTATATACATCTGTGGCCATGCATACATGCTTAGTCTCACCTATTGCAAATAGAACACAGCTCTCCATGGTCAGGTGTTTGCATCCCTAATGGCTTCCCACCAGTGGGAAAGACAGGAAGAGTCAGAATACTTTTGCTATAATTCTCTGGTAAATTTTGGTACTAGAAGGTCACTTTACATTCTTTCCACATTTCTAACCATACCCGATGTACTCATAAAGAATCATTTTATTTTATCAACCTCCATTGTACAAACATGCTTCTTGTTCATTTATTCTCTGTACACTCTGTCTTTCTCAGTCTTCCATCTCTTGTTTTACTACTTTCTTCTTTCTTATTTTCTCATTCTCCTCAGATCTTGGAATATCTTGAATTCAAACTAATAATTCACCTACTTTTCCGCACTCTCAATAAAGTCTGTTGCCAACACCTGATAAGCCAACACCATGCTTTGCATTCAGGAGGTAATTTTCTTTGGTTATTAGAGGATATCCTTCCTCATCAGTTTAGAGAAATATTTGGTCAAATGACTCTTTAAATAAAAAATGGTTCTTACCTTCTAATTTTCCACTTATCACATGGAATTCTTTTTGAGGCATAGCCTTGGGTAAACACACATCCTTCTGTGTAACAGTCTCAGGGTCACTCTGTTAAAAGTAATATCAATAAACAATTTCAATGGAAAAATCCTAATAATGAAAAGTACCAAACTTTCCTAATTAAAATCTTTTTAAAAAATTTCACTATGATGCAATAATCTACCTAGCACATAGATTAGGTATCCTGAAAGTGTTTTAAGGGATCCTCAAAAATATCAAAAATAACTTGGGGTGACATATGCAGAGGTGAGAAGATAAAGCCTAAGCCTCTGATTTTATGTTTTCATATCATGCAATACTAGTATTAAAAAGCATTGATAATACATAGTACCTCTAAATCCCAAGAATTTTCTTCCTCGTCCTTCTGTTTGGATTCTGATGGGATCACCTGATCTATAAAAGGTTAATCACAGATACGTTGATGAGAACACTTCTCTACTATAAATTTTAAAAACAAATACAAATTTTTCATTCGCGAATCTGTGGTTTTCCTCCATAGCCCGTATACTCTTTCTATCGATTACAATCACTACTTCTGTAGTCAATCTATTAGAGTTGAAAACTGAAAAGTCTGAAAATCAACATTATATCATTCACTAGAATGCAGAAAAATAGAAAACTGACTAACTTGCATGAAGTATTTCCTCACAAAGCAGTCATACCCTCTTCTCCCGTGAAACACTGTATGTCCTATATTTGCTGTTCATTCAGAAGACTTTACTATTACCTATCATCTCTCACTTCTTTGTAAATTTTTATTTTGTAGTATATCTTAGTTCTCCTGACTCAGCAGTCTCTATTACACGGTTCGACAAAAAAGATGATTTATCAACGATTAAGATTTTTTAGGGATGTTAATTTTTGATGTTAGTAAATTATATGTCCAACTCTTTTACATTTCAGTTATGCCATGACAGAGTATCGGGCATGTTTTGGCTGTGTATATATTTTAGGTAGATTTAAAAACTTTTACTACATGTAAATTAAGAACTGCTTTAATTACAATGACACAGTTCTTCCTCAATGCAGCAATACCTTCAGAGTCAGGTTGTGACACCTTGGAGAAACATCAGAAATGAAAGGAAACAATAATTGCCTTAAGTAACCTAACGTTCCCACATATTATAGGATAAAAATCATGACCCACACAAGACTTGAGGAGCTCTCAGACCCTTGACACAGAAAACGAATTTATACCAAAAATAACTCAGAGCAAGGTCCAAGGACCACCAGCATCAGCATCGCCTGAGAATTTATTAAAAATGCAGAATCCCAAGTCGGCTGAATCACAGTGTGAATTGTTAACAAGCTTTTCAGCTGATTTTCTATGAAAACGTCTGGTCTATATGGAGTGTATATGACAAATTATATACATCTGTGGCCATGCATACATGCTTAGTCTCACCTATTGCAAATAGAACACAGCTCTCCATGGTCAGGTGTTTGCATCCCTAATGGCTTCCCACCAGTGGGAAAGACAGGAAGAGTCAGAATACTTTTGCTATAATTCTCTGGTAAATTTTGGTACTAGAAGGTCACTTTACATTCTTTCCACATTTCTAACCATACCCGATGTACTCATAAAGAATCATTTTATTTTATCAACCTCCATTGTACAAACATGCTTCTTGTTCATTTATTCTCTGTACACTCTGTCTTTCTCAGTCTTCCATCTCTTGTTTTACTACTTTCTTCTTTCTTATTTTCTCATTCTCCTCAGATCTTGGAATATCTTGAATTCAAACTAATAATTCACCTACTTTTCCGCACTCTCAATAAAGTCTGTTGCCAACACCTGATAAGCCAACACCATGCTTTGCATTCAGGAGGTAATTTTCTTTGGTTATTAGAGGATATCCTTCCTCATCAGTTTAGAGAAATATTTGGTCAAATGACTCTTTAAATAAAAAATGGTTCTTACCTTCTGATTTTCCACTTATCACATGGAATTCTTTTTGAGGCATAGCCTTGGGTAAACACACATCCTTCTGTGAAACAGTCTCAGGGTCACTCTGTTAAAAGTAATATCAATAAACAATTTCAATGGAAAAATCCTAATAATGAAAAGTACCAAACTTTCCTAATTAAAATCTTTTTTAAAAAAATTTCACTATGATGCAATAATCTACCTAGCACATAGATTAGGTATCCTGAAAGTGTTTTAAGGGATCCTCAAAAATATCAAAAATAACTTGGGGTGACATATGCAGAGGTGAGAAGATAAAGCCTAAGCCTCTGATTTTATGTTTTCATATCATGCAATACTAGTATTAAAAAAACATTGATAATACATAGTACCTCTAAATCCCAAGAATTTTCTTCCTCGTCCTTTTGTTTGGATTCTGATGGGATCATCTGATCTATAAAAGGTTAATCACAGATACATTGATGAGAACACTTCTCTACTATAAATTTTAAAAACACATACAAATTTTTCATTCGCGAATCTGTGGTTTTCCTCCATAGCCCGTATACTCTTTCTATCGATTACAATCACTACTTCTGTAGTCAATCTATTAGAGTTGAAAACTGAAAAGTCTGAAAATCAACATTATATCATTCACTAGAATGCAGAAAAATAGAAAACTGACTAACTTGCATGAAGTATTTCCTCACAAAGCAGTCATACCCTCTTCTCCCGTGAAACACTGTATGTCCTATATTTGCTGTTCATTCAGAAGACTTTACTATTACCTATCATCTCTCACTTCTTTGTAAATTTTTATTTTGTAGTATATCTTAGTTCTCCTGACTCAGCACTCTCTATTACACGGTTCGACAAAAAAGATGATTTATCAACGATTAAGATTTTTTAGGGATGTTAATTTTTGATGTTAGTAAATTATATGTCCAACTCTTTTACATTTCAGTTATGCCATGACAGAGTATCGGGCATGTTTTGCCTGTGTATATATTTTAGGTAGATAAGATTAAAAACTTTTACTGCATGTAAATTAAGAACTGCTTGAATAACAATGACACAGTTCTTCCTTAATGCAGCAATACCTTCAGAGTCAGGTTGTGACACCTTGGAGAAACATCAGAAATGAATAGGAAACAATAATTGCCTTAAGTAACCTAACGTTCCCACATCATATTATAGGATAAAAATCATGACCCACACAAGACTTGAGGAGCTCTCAGGCCCTTGACACAGAAAACGAATTTATACCAAAAATAACTCAGAGCAAGTTCCAAGGACCACCAGCGTCAGCATCGCCTGAGAATTTATTAGAAATGCAGAATCCCAAGTCGGCTGAATCACAGTGTGAATTGTTAACAAGCTTTTCAGCTGATTTTCTATGAAAACGTCTGGTCTATATGGAGTGTATATGACAAATTATATACATCTGTGGCCATGCATACATGCTTAGTCTCACCTATTGCAAATAGAACACAGCTCTCCATGGTCAGGTGTTTGCATCCCTAATGGCTTCCCACCAGTGGGAAAGACAGGAAGAGTCAGAATACTTTTGCTATAATTCTCTGGTAAATTTTGGTACTAGAAGGTCACTTTACATTCTTTCCACATTTCTAACCATACCCGATGTACTCATAAAGAATCATTTTATTTTATCAACCTCCATTGTACAAACATGCTTCTTGTTCATTTATTCTCTGTACACTCTGTCTTTCTCAGTCTTCCATCTCTTGTTTTACTACTTTCTTCTTTCTTATTTTCTCATTCTCCTCAGATCTTGGAATATCTTGAATTCAAACTAATAATTCACCTACTTTTCCGCACTCTCAATAAAGTCTGTTGCCAACACCTGATAAGCCAACACCATGCTTTGCATTCAGGAGGTAATTTTCTTTGGTTATTAGAGGATATCCTTCCTCATCAGTTTAGAGAAATATTTGGTCAAATGACTCTTTAAATAAAAAAATGGTTCTTACCTTCTGATTTTCCACTTATCACATGGAATTCTTTTTGAGGCATAGCCTTGGGTAAACACACATCCTTCTGTGAAACAGTCTCAGGGTCACTCTGTTAAAAGTAATATCAATAAACAATTTCAATGGAAAAATCCTAATAATGAAAAGTACCAAAATTTCCTAATTAAAATCTTTTAAAAAATTTCACTATGATGCAATAATCTACCTAGCACATAGATTAGGTATCCTGAAAGTGTTTTAAGGGATCCTCAAAAATATCAAAAATAACTTGGGGTGACATATGCAGAGGTGAGAAGATAAAGCCTAAGCCTCTGATTTTATGTTTTCATATCATGCAATACTAGTATTAAAAAAACACTGATAATACATAGTACCTCTAAATCCCAAGAATTTTCTTCCTCGTCCTTTTGTTTGGATTCTGATGGGATCATCTGATCTATAAAAGGTTAATCACAGATACATTGATGAGAACACTTCTCTACTATAAATTTTAAAACAAATACAAATTTTTCATTCGCGAATCTGTGGTTTTCCTCCATAGCCCGTATACTCTTTCTATCGATTACAATCACTACTTCTATAGTCAATCCATTAGAGTTGAAAACTGAAAAGTCTGAAAATCAACATTATATCATTCACTAGAATGCAGAAAAATAGAAAACTGACTAACTTGCACAGTATTTCCTCACAAAGCAGTCATACCCTCTTCTCCCGTGAAACACTGTATGTCCTATATTTGCTGTTCATTCAGAAAGCTTTTCTATTACCTATCATCTCTCATTTCTTTGTAAATTTTTATTTTGTAGTATATCTTAGCTCGATTGACTCAGCAAATTCTATTACACGGTTCATCAGAAAAGATGATTTATCAACGATTAAGATTTTTAGGGATGTTAATTTTGATGTTAGTAAATTATATGTCCAACTCTTTTACATTTCAGTTATGCCATGACAGAGTATCGGGCATGTTTTGGCTGTGTATATATTTTAGGAAGATAAGATTAAAACTTTTACTGCATGTAAATTAAGAACTGCTTTAATTACAATGACACAGTTCTTCCTTAATGCAGCAATACCTTCAGAGTCAGGTTGTGACACCTTGGAGAAACATCAGAAATGTATAGGAAACAATAATTGCCTTAAGTAACCTAATGTTCCCACATATTATAGGATAAAAATCAAGGCCCACACAAGACTTGAGCTCTCAGACCCTTGACACAGAAAACGAATTTATACCAAAAATAACTCAGAGCAAGGTCCAAGGACCACCATCAGCAGCATCGCCTGAGAATTTATTAAAATGCAGAATCCCAAGTCGGCTGAATCACAGTGTGAATTGTTAACAAGCTTTTCAGCTGATTTTCTATGAAAACTTCTGGTCTATATGGAGTGTATATGACAAATTATATACATCTGTGGCCATGCATACATGCTTAGTCTCACCTATTGCAAATAGAACACAGCTCTCCATGGTCAGGTGTTTGCATCCCTAATGGCTTCCCACCAGTGAGAAAGACAGGAAGAGTCAGAATACTTTTGCTATAATTCTCTGGTAAATTTTGGTACTAGAAGGTCACTTTACATTCTTTCCACATTTCTAACCATACCCGATGTACTCATAAAGAATCATTTTATTTTATCAACCTCCATTGTACAAACATGCTTCTTGTTCATTTATTCTCTGTACACTCTGTCTTTCTCAGTCTTCCATCTCTTGTTTTACTACTTTCTTCTTTCTTATTTTCTCATTCTCCTCAGATCTTGGAATATCTTGAATTCAAACTAATAATTCACCTACTTTTCCGCACTCTCAATAAAGTCTGTTGCCAACACCTGATAAGCCAACACCATGCTTTGCATTCAGGAGGTAATTTTCTTTGGTTATTAGAGGATATCCTTCCTCATCAGTTTAGAGAAATATTTGGTCAAATGACTCTTTAAATAAAAAAATGGTTCTTACCTTCTAATTTTCCACTTATCACATGGAATTCTTTTTGAGGCATAGCCTTGGGTAAACACACATCCTTCTGTGAAACAGTCTCAGGGTCACTCTGTTAAAAGTAATATCAATAAACAATTTCAATGGAAAAATCCTAATAATGAAAAGTACCAAACTTTCCTAATTAAAATCTTTTTTAAAAAAATTTCACTATGATGCAATAATCTACCTAGCACATAGATTAGGTATCCTGAAAGTGTTTTAAGGGATCCTCAAAATATCAAAAATAACTCAGAGCAAGGTCCAAGGACCACCATCAGCAGCATCGCCTGAGAATTTATTAAAATGCAGAATCCCAAGTCGGCTGAATCACAGTGTGAATTGTTAACAAGCTTTTCAGCTGATTTTCTATGAAAACGTCTGGTCTATATGGAGTGTATATGACAAATTATATACATCTGTGGCCATGCATACATGCTTAGTCTCACCTATTGCAAATAGAACACAGCTCTCCATGGTCAGGTGTTTGCATCCCTAATGGCTTCCACCAGTGGGAAAAACAGGAAGAGTCAGAATACTTTTGCTATAATTCTCTGGTAAATTTTGGTACTAGAAGGTCACTTTACATTCTTTCCACATTTCTAACCATACCCGATGTACTCATAAAGGATCATTTTATTTTATCAACCTCCATTGTACAAACATGCTTCTTGTTCATTTATTCTCTGTACACTCTGTCTTTCTCAGTCTTCCATCTCTTGTTTTACTACTTTCTTCTTTCTTATTTTCTCATTCTCCTCAGATCTTGGAATATCTTGAATTCAAACTAATAATTCACCTACTTTTCCGCACTCTCAATAAAGTCTGTTGCCAACACCTGATAAGCCAACACCATGCTTTGCATTCAGGAGGTAATTTTCTTTGGTTATTAGAGGATATCCTTCCTCATCAGTTTAGAGAAATATTTGGTCAAATGACTCTTTAAATAAAAAATGGTTCTTACCTTCTGATTTTCCACTTATCACATGGAATTCTTTTTGAGGCATAGCCTTGGGTAAACACACATCCTTCTGTGAAACAGTCTCAGGGTCACTCTGTTAAAAGTAATATCAATAAACAATTTCAATGGAAAAATCCTAATAATGAAAAGTACCAAAATTTCCTAATTAAAATCTTTTTAAAAAATTTCACTATGATGCAATAATCTACCTAGCACATAGATTAGGTATCCTGAAAGTGTTTTAAGGGATCCTCAAAATATCAAAAATAACTCAGAGCAAGGTCCAAGGACCACCATCAGCAGCATCGCCTGAGAATTTATTAGAAATGCAGAATCCCAAGTCGGCTGAATCACAGTGTGAATTGTTAACAAGCTTTTCAGCTGATTTTCTATGAAAACGTCTGGTCTATATGGAGTGTATATGACAAATTATATACATCTGTGGCCATGCATACATGCTTAGTCTCACCTATTGCAAATAGAACACAGCTCTCCATGGTCAGGTGTTTGCATCCCTAATGGCTTCCCACCAGTGAGAAAGACAGGAAGAGTCAGAATACTTTTGCTATAATTCTCTGGTAAATTTTGGTACTAGAAGGTCACTTTACATTCTTTCCACATTTCTAACCATACCCGATGTACTCATAAAGAATCATTTTATTTTATCAACCTCCATTGTACAAACATGCTTCTTGTTCATTTATTCTCTGTACACTCTGTCTTTCTCAGTCTTCCATCTCTTGTTTTACTACTTTCTTCTTTCTTATTTTCTCATTCTCCTCAGATCTTGGAATATCTTGAATTCAAACTAATAATTCACCTACTTTTCCGCACTCTCAATAAATTCTGTTGCCAACACCTGATAAGCCAACACCATGCTTTGCATTCAGGAGGTAATTTTCTTTGGTTATTAGAGGATATCCTTCCTCATCAGTTTAGAGAAATATTTGGTCAAATGACTCTTTAAATTAAAAAAATGGTTCTTACCTTCTGATTTTCCACTTATCACATGGAATTCTTTTTGAGGCATAGCCTTGGGTAAACACACATCCTTCTGTGAAACAGTCTCAGGGTCACTCTGTTAAAAGTAATATCAATAAACAATTTCAATGGAAAAATCCTAATAATGAAAAGTACCAAAATTTCCTAATTAAAATCTTTTTAAAAAAATTTCACTATGATGCAATAATCTACCTAGCACATAGATTAGGTATCCTGAAAGTGTTTTAAGGGATCCTCAAAAATATCAAAAATAACTTGGGGGTGACATATGCAGAGGTGAGAAGATAAAGCCTAAGCCTCTGATTTTATGTTTTCATATCATGCAATACTAGTATTAAAAAACATTGATAATACATAGTACCTCTAAATCCCAAGAATTTTCTTCCCCGTCCTTTTGTTTGGATTCTGATGGGATCATCTGATCTATAAAAAGTTAGTAACAGATACATTCATGAGAACACTTCTCTACTGTAAATTTTAAAAACATGTACAAATCTTTTATTCACGAATCTGTGGTTTTTCCTCCGTAGCCCGTATATTCTGTTTATCGATTACAATCACTACTTCTATAGTCAATCCATTAGAATTGAAATCTAAAACGTCGGAAATTTAACATTATATCATTCACTAGAATGCAGGAAAGTAGAAAGCTGGCTAACTTTCACGAAGTATTTCCTCACAAAGCAGTCATACCCTCTTCTCCCGTGAAATACTGTATGTCCTATATTTGCTGTTCATTCAGAAAGCTTTTCTATTACCTATCATCTCTCATTTCTTTGTAAATTTTTATTTTGTAGTATATCTTAGCTCGATTGACTCAGCAAATTCTATTACACGGTTCATCAGAAAAAGATGATATATCAACGAATAAGTTTTTTAGGTATATTAACTTTTTGATGTTGGTAAACTCTATGTCCAACCCTTTTACACTTCAATAGGCCATGATAGCATATTGGGTGTGTTTTGGTTAGGAATATAAGCTTAAAAAGCTTTTATTGCATAGAAGTTAAGAACTGCTTTAATTACAATGACACAGTTCTTCCCTAACACAGCAATATCTTCAGAGTTAGCTTGTTACACCTTGGAGAAACATCAGAAATGTATAGGAAACAGTAATTGCCTTAAGTAACCTAATGTTCCCACATATTATAGGATAAAAATCAAGGCCCACACAAGACTTGAGCTCTCAGACCCTTGAGACAGAAAATGAATTTATACCAAAAATAACTCAGAGCAAGGTCCAAGGACCACCATCAGCAGCATCGCCTGAGAATTTATTAAAAATGCAGAATCCCAAGTCGGCTGAATCACAGTGTGATTGTTAACAAGGTTTTCAGCTGACTTTCTATGAAAACTTCTGGTCTATACGGAGTGTATCTGACAAATTATATCCATGTGTGGCCGTGCATATATGCTTAGTCTCACTTATTGCAAATAGAACACAACTCTCCATGGTCAGGTGCTTCCATCCGTAATGGCTTCCCACCAGTGAGAAAGACAGGAAGAGTCAGATTACTTTTGCTGTTATTCTCTGGTAAATTTCGGTACTGGAAGGTTCGTTTATATTCCTCCCAAATTTCTAACCATATCCAATCTACTCGGAAAGAATCATTTTTTTAATCATCCTCCATTATATAACCATGCTTCTTGTTCCTTCATGTATTCTCCGTACACTCTGTCTTTCTCAGTCTTCATTTCCTCTTTTACGACTTTCTTCTTTCTTATTTTCTCATTTTCCTCAGTTCTTGGAATATCTTGCATTCAAACGAATAATTCAACTCCTTTTCAGCACTCTCAATATAGTCTGTTACCAACACCTGATAAGACATATAACTTTTCACCATTTCACTTCTCTTTTTTTCCCTGCTTTGCATTTAGGAGGTAATTTTCTTTGGTTATTAGAGGATATCCTGTCTCATCAGTTTAGAGAAATATTTGACCAAATGACTCTTTAAATAAAAAAA
This sequence comes from Colobus guereza, assembly GCA_030247045.1. NCBI lineage: Eukaryota > Metazoa > Chordata > Mammalia > Primates > Cercopithecidae > Colobus > Colobus guereza. The sequence continues at coordinate 39,244,022 of CM058076.1, forward strand.
TGGTTCTTACCTTTGAATTTTCCACTTATCGTATGGAATTCTTTTTGAGGCGTAGCCTTGGGTAAACACACGTCCTTCTGTGAAACAGTCTCATGGTCACTCTGTTAAAAGTAATATCAATAAACAATTTCAATGCAAAAATCCTAATAATGAAAAGCACCAAAACTTCCTAATTAAAATCTTTTTTAAAAAATTTCACTATGATGCAATAATCTACCTAGCACATAGATTAGGTATCCTGAAAGTGTATTAAGTGTATCCTGAAAAATATCAAAAATAACTCAGGGGTGACATATGCAGAGGTGAGAAGATAAAGCCTACACCTCTGATTTTGTTTTCGTATCATGCAATACTAGTATTAAAAAAACATTGATAATACATAGTACCTCTAAATCCCAAGAATCTTCTTCCTCGTCCTTTTGTTTGGATTCTGATGGGATCATCTGATCTATAAAAAGTTAATCACAGATACATTGATGAGAATATTTCTCTGCTATAAATATTAAAAACAAATACAAATTTTTCATTCACGAATCTGTGGTTTTCCTTCATAGCACGTATACTCTTTTTATCGATTACAATCACTACTTCTGTAGTCGATCCATTAGAGTTGAAAACGGAAAAGTCTAAAAATTAACATTATATCATTCATTAGAATGCAGAAAAATAGAAAACTGAGTAACCTGCCTGAAGTATTTCCTCACAAAGCAGTCACCCCCTCTTCTCCCGGGAAACATTGTATGTCTTTTATTGGCTGTTCATTCAGAAAACTTTACCTATCATCTCTCATTTCTTTGTAAATTTTTACTGTGTAGTATATCTTAGCTCGATTGACTTAGCAATCTTTATTACACAGTTCGTCAAAAAATATGATTGATCAACGAATAAGATTTTTTAGGGATATTAACTTTTTGATGTTAGTAAACTATATTGTCCAAAGTTTTTACATTTCAGTACACCATAACAGCCTATTGGGCGTGTTTTGGCTGTGTTTATGTTTGAGGAAGATAAGTTAAAAATACTTTTATTGCATATAAATTAAGAACTGCTTTAATTACAAAGACACAGTTCTTCCCTAAAGCAGTAATATCTTCAGTGTCCGCTTGTGACACCGTGGAGAAACATCAGAAATGTATAGGAAACAATAATTGCCTTAAGTAACCTAATGTTCCCACATGTTATAGGATAAAAATCAAGGCCCATAGAAAACTCGCGGGGCTCTCAGGCCCTTGATACAGAAAATGAATTTACATCAAAAATAACTCAGAGCAAGGTCCATGGACCACCATCAGCAGCATCGCCTGAGAATTTATTAAAAATGCAGAATCCCAAGTCGGCTGAATCACAGTGTAAATTGTTAACAAGGTTTTCAGCTGATTTTCTATGAAAACTTCTGGTCTATACAAAGTGTATATGACAAATTGTATACATGTGTGGCTGTGCATATGTGCTTAGTCTCACCTACTGCAAATAGAACACAGCTCTCCATGGTCAGGTGCTTCCATCCCTAATGGCTTCCCACCAGTGAGAAAGACAGGAAGTGTCAGAATTCCTTTGCTGTAATTCTCTGCTAAACTTTTGTACGAGATGTTCAATTTATATTCTTCCCAGTTTCTAACCATACCCGATCTTCTCGTAAAGAATCACTTTATTTTATCATCCTCCATTATATAACCATGCTTCTTGTTCATTTATTCTCTGTACACTCTGTCTTTCTCAGTCTTCATTTCCTCTTTTACGACTTTCTTCTTTCTTATTTTCTCATTCTCCTCAGATCTTGGAATATCTTGCATTCAAACGAATAATTCAACTCCTTTTCAGCACTCTCAATATAGTCTGTTACCAACACCTGATAAGACATATAACTTTTCACCATTTCACTTCTCTTTTTCCTGCTTTGCATTTAGGAGGTAATTTTCTTTGGTTATTAGAGGATATCCTGTCTCATCAGTTTAGAGAAATATTTGACCAAATGACTCTTTAAATAAAAAATGGTTCTTACCTTTGAATTTTCCACTTATCACATGGAATTCTTTTTGAGGCGTAGCCTTGGGTAAACACACATCCTTCTGTGAAACAGTCTCATGGTCACTCTGTTAAAAGTAATATCAGTAAACAATTTCAATGCAAAATCCTAATAATGAAAAGCACCAAAACTTCCTAATTAAAATCTTTTTAAAAATTTCACTATGATGCAATAATCTACCTAGCACATAGATTAGGTATCCTGAAAGTGTATTAAGTGTATCCTGAAAATATCAAAAATAACTCAGAGCAAGGTCCATGGACCACCATCAGCATCGCCTGAGAATTTATTAAAATGCAGAATCCCAAGTCGGCTGAATCACAGTGTAAATTGTTAACAAGGTTTTCAGCTGACTTTCTATGAAAACTTCTGGTCTATACAAAGTGTATATGACAAATTATATCCATGTGTGGCCGTGCATATGTGCTTAGTCTCACCTACTGCAAATAGAACACAGCTCTCCATGGTCAGGTGCTTCCATCCCTAATGGCTTCCCACCAGTGAGAAAGACAGGAAGTGTCAGAATTCCTTTGCTGTAATTCTCTGCTAAACTTTTGTACGAGATGTTCAATTTATATTCTTCCCAGTTTCTAACCATACCCGATCTTCTCGTAAAGAATCACTTTATTTTATCATCCTCCATTATATAACCATGCTTCTTGTTCCATCATGTACTCTCTGTACGCTCTGTCTTTCTCAGTCTTTATTTCCTCTTTTACTACTCTCTTGTTTCTTATTTTCTCATTTTCCTCAGGTCTTGAAATATCTTGAATTCAAACTAATAACTCACCTCCTTTTCAGCACTCTCAATACAGTCTGCTACATAGAGCTGAAAAGATGTATAACATATCACCAATTCACTTATCTTTTTTTCTGTGCTTTGCATTTAGGAGGTAATTTTCTTTGGTTATTAGAGGATATCCTTCCTCATCAGTTTAGAGAAATATTTGGTCAAATGACTTTTTCAATAAAATCTGTTCTTACCTTCTAATTTTCCACTTATTGTATGGAATTCTTTTTGAGGTGTAGCCTTGGGTAAACACACATCCTTCTGTGAAACAGTCTCACGGACACTCTGTTAAAAGTAATATCAGTAAACAATTTCAATGGAAAAATCCTAATAATGATGAGTATCAAAATTTCCTAATTAAAATCTTCTTCAAAAAACTTCACTATGAAGCAGTAATCTACCTAGCACATAGATTCTCTATTAAGCACAACCTGAAAAATATCAAAAATAAAATAAGGGTGACATATGCAGAGGTGAGAAAATAAAATCTAAACCTCTGGTTTTATGTTTTCATATCATGCAATACTAATATTAAAAAAATTGATAATACATAGTACCTCTAAATCCCAAGAATTGTCTTCTTCATCCTTTTGTTTGGATTCTGATGGGATCATCTGATCTAGAAAAGGTAAATCACAGATACATTCATGAGGACATTTCTCTAATATAAATTTTGAAAACATACACAAATCTATTTTCATTCATGAATCTGTGGACTTTCTTCTGTAGCCTGTATATTCTATTGGTGGATAACAACCACCACTTCTATAGTCAGTTGGTTAGAACTGCAATCTTAAAAATCTAAAAATTAACTTCATATTCATTAGAATGCAAAAAAACAATAAAAGTTTGACTAATTTGTATTAATTATTTCTTCACAAAAGAAGTAATATTCTCTTCTCCCGTGAAACCCACTATGTCAGATATTTGCTGTTCACTCAGATAATTTTAATTACCTTTCATCTGTCATTTCTAGGTTTTTATTTTTTATTATTACTTAGTTTGATTAAGCAATCTTTATTACACAGTTCTTCAAAAAAGATTATCAATAAGTAAGATTCTTCAAGATACTAACTTTTTGATATTAGCAAAATATACATCCAACCCTTTGAAATTTCAGTAGGCCATGACAATATATTTGATGTGAATGTGTTTTAGATAAATAAGCTTAAAGAACTTGAACTGCATATAAGTTAAAAGCTGCTTTAATGACAATGAGATAGTATTTCCTCAATGCAACCATATCTTCAGAATCAACTTGTGACTCCTTGGAGAAACATTAGAAACTTATAGGAAAAATGAGTGCTGTAAGTAACCTAAATTTCCAACATTTCATAGAATTAAATCAAGGTCCATGCAAGGTCCAAGGAGTACTGAGAGCCATGAGGCAGAAAAGGAATATATAACAGAAATATTCTAAATGCATCTGAAGTGAATTCACTCACATTTCCTTTTCAGAAACTCTAAAGTTGCCTGGCTATCTTCTTTCTTGCCCTGTTTCCTGCCTCACAATCCCTCTTCCTTAGCCAAAATAATGTCTACATCTGTGGTCTTGATTCTTCCCACTCAACATCTTTTAAAATCAATTTTCCCAACACTTTCTTTCTCTTTGATTAGGGTAGTACCTGACATCTGTAGTTACTATTTATTTACCTTTTACCCCTCTGGCCAGAAACACACTCAGAAATAAAAGCAATATAATGCTTTCCCTTGACCCTATTATGTCTTGACCTTCTATCCAACTGCCCTCCTTCCAGATTTTTCCAAAGGAAAGGCTGTTCCTTGCTACTTAAGAGTGAGGTCGAAGGACCACCAGTATCAGCATCACTTGAGAACTTATTTAAAATGTCAGAATCCCAAGCCTGCTGAATCATAGTGTGCATTGTTAACAAGGTATTCAGCTGATTTTCTACAGTTTGAAAACTTCTGATCTATACCGAGTCTATATGACAAATTATATACACATGTGGCTGTGAAAATATGCTTATATTCACCTATTGCAGATAAAACACAACTCTCCATGGTCAGGTGCTTCCATCCCTAATGCTTTCCCACCAGTGAGAAAGACAGGAGTGACAACACTTTGCTATAATTCCCTGGCAAATTTTGGTAATGAAAGGTCACTTTACATTCTTCAAATCTTTCTAACCATGACCTATCTTTTTCTAAAGAATTATTTTATTTTACCATCTGCCATTATGTAAACCTGCTTCTTGTTCCCTCATGTACTCCATGTATTCTCTGTCTTCCTCTGTCTTCATTCCCTCTTTTACTCCTTTGCTCAGGTCTTACAGTATATTGAATTTAAACTAATAATTTCTCTCTCTTTTTTTTGGCTCTGTCAATATAATCTGTTGCTAACACCTGAGAAGGCATATAACTTTCACTCCTTTTGTTCTTCTATGCTATGCATTTAAAAAATAATTTTCTTTGGCTGTCAGAGTATATCACCCCTCATGCATTTAGACAAACATTTGGTCAAACGATGTTTTAAATTTAAAAAATTGTTCTTACCTTCTATTTTGTGATTTATTGTTTTGACATCATTTTCATATATGACATCATTTTCATATATAGCAGCACCAGGTAAACACATATAATTCTGTTCAGCACTCTTAGAGATAATCTGTTAAAGGTAATATCAATAAATAATTTGTTTATGTCATTGTTTTGTTTTTTTGAGATGAAGTCTTGCAGCGTGGCTCATTGGTGTGATCTTGGCCTACTGCCACCTCTGTCTCCCAGGTTCAAGCAATTCTCCTGCCTCAGCCTCCCAAGTAACTGGGCCTACAGGCATGAGCCACCACGCGTGGCTAACTTGTTCTATTTTTAGGATAGACAGGGTTTCACCACGTTGGCCAGGCTGGTCTTCAACTCCTGATCTCAAGTGATCCGCCCTCCTCATCCTCCCAAAGCACTGGGATTA
>CM058076.1:39250263-39300263 GCA_030247045.1 Colobus guereza
CACACACACACACACACACACACACACACACACACACACACACACACACACACACACACACACACACACACACACACACACACACACACACACACACACACACACACACACACACACACACACACACACACACACACACACACACACACACACACACACACACACACACACACACACACACACACACACACACACACACACACACACACACACACACACACACACACACACACACACACACACACACACACACACACACACACACACACACACACACACACACACACACACACACACACACACACACACACACACACACACACACACACACACACACACACACACACACACACACACACACACACACACACACACACACACACACACACACACACACACACACACACACACACACACACACACACACACACACACACACACACACACACACACACACACACACACACACACACACACACACACACACACACACACACACACACACACACACACACACACACACACACACACACACACACACACACACACACACACACACACACACACACACACACACACACACACACACACACACACACACACACACACACACACACACACACACACACACACACACACACACACACACACACACACACACACACACACACACACACACACACACACACACACACACACACACACACACACACACACACACACACACACACACACACACACACACACACACACACACACACACACACACACACACACACACACACACACACACACACACACACACACACACACACACACACACACACACACACACACACACACACACACACACACACACACACACACACACACACACACACACACACACACACACACACACACACACACACACACACACACACACACACACACACACACACACACACACACACACACACACACACACACACACACACACACACACACACACACACACACACACACACACACACACACACACACACACACACACACACACACACACACACACACACACACACACACACACACACACACACACACACACACACACACACACACACACACACACACACACACACACACACACACACACACACACACACACACACACACACACACACACACACACACACACACACACACACACACACACACACACACACACACACACACACACACACACACACACACACACACACACACACACACACACACACACACACACACACACACACACACACACACACACACACACACACACACACACACACACACACACACACACACACACACACACACACACACACACACACACACACACACACACACACACACACACACACACACACACACACACACACACACACACACACACACACACACACACACACACACACACACACACACACACACACACACACACACACACACACACACACACACACACACACACACACACACACACACACACACACACACACACACACACACACACACACACACACACACACACACACACACACACACACACACACACACACACACACACACACACACACACACACACACACACACACACACACACACACACACACACACACACACACACACACACACACACACACACACACACACACACACACACACACACACACACACACACACACACACACACACACACACACACACACACACACACACACACACACACACACACACACACACACACATACACATGTACAGATTTTCTGGTTCTGAACATTTCATAGAAATGGATTCATACAATTTGTAGTGTTTAATGAGTAGCTTCTCTTAGCGTAGTGTTTTTAAGGTTCATCTATTTTGTAGTACATGTCAGTATTTCATATTTATTTACAGGTTTCTATTTAGTTGCTATGTATGATTTTCATTAATCAATCATTGCCCCCAGACTTATTCTGTTTTCTCTGTTTCTTGGAAGAAGCAGAATTTATACAGTTATTTATACTTAGCTTTTTGCCACACAGAATAGAAACTACCTATACCATTTTAAGGCAAACCCAGTTAAACAAAGTACTATTAAAAACCAAAGTCTCACATTTTTTCACACATGAGGTAACTAATACAACTATACATTGTGAAGAGATATTTCAAAATATAACATGTAATTTTAAAATTTTAATTATTTCTGCAATACTATAAACTATGTAAGGGTAAATTTTTGTCTTAGGTTACTTTGGTTAAAAAAATTATCTAATGGATACCACCACATTTATATAATAATAAATTAGATGAAGGGGATGATAGGAAATAAGTAATTGAAGAAGGGTAAGATAAACATAGAGACTACATTAGAGAGTCAAGATGAGACAGATTTTTATAAATACACAGCAAAAATATTGGTTTCAATGAGAGCAGGAACTCTCTATAATAAAAGATACGATATAAATTATTTAAAATAAAAATTAAGAAAATATAGCCAGCTAATAAAATATAGCTCAGGTGTTTTTGAATGACTTATAGCTGATTTTAATAAAAAGCTGAAAGAAAACATAAGGACAAGTATAGGTAAGAGCAATTTGTTGTACTCTTTAAAATACCTTGTAGAGAATAATTTGAATGTTTCTAACATAAAGGAAAGATACATACTTAAGGCGATTAATATCTCAATTATTCTGATTTGATTATGTGAATGTATTAAGTGATAATATGTACCCCTAAAACGTGTACATTTATAGTGTGTCAACAAAAAATTTATAAACAAGGCATGAAAATTTAATTCTCACTTCTTTTAGGAACTTTATGTTTTATATTTAATGTAGCTATACTTATATTAATATAGAATGTAAAGTAAAATCTGTTATAGGCCTTGTCAGCTTTATTGTGAATTATTAATTTTGATTCTTTGGTTTCTGATTTCAGATTTCTAACTTAATATTTGACATATCCTTAGGTTATTTAACTACTTTATCTCACTCTTTGATATAAATTTGGCAGCTGTTTTGAATATTTTTGATAATAGAGTATAAATAAGCATTTTATTTAAACTTGTTATTAAAATTAAATTTTCTGATCATATGAATAAGATTCTTCTTCTGTGTCTCTTAAAAGAGAAAAATCTCTTTTAAGCTTCAGTACTCTGAAAGAAATAAATGTAGAAATTATTAATCTCTAGAAATATTCTGAGATTTTTGCTCATAATATCTGTATGTAATGGTACTATATACACACATCAAATGAATGTAATCAACATTGGTGAATTTTTTAAAGTAAAGTACCTATTATTATAGAATCATATGCAAGGGAAGATTGATAACAGAGTAAACAAACTTATCATTGGAAGAATACTTTTTACTTTTAAATATATCTTTTACAGTGGAGATATTTTATATTATTTCCAGGAAGCCTTATTAACTTTAGTCTTCATAATTATTAAACCTTGCACATACATTTGTTTATTTCTAAAACTCAGCAATCCTGTCGACTTGAATTTTTTAGTTTCTTTCTTCACCTGTGAATACTGAATCCTGCTTGACAATCATAGATATATATAAAAACTATTAAATCTTCAACTTGAATAATTATTGCTTAATTTTCTTCATTTGAGATCTTTTCTCCAATTTTAAACTGCCATCTTATATGATGTAAATAGGCAATTTGAGCTAGTATTATATTGTTTACAGGAACATAAGCAAAGCATGTGAATTTTAAAGCAGGATTTCACATTTCTGTCTCACTTTATAGTAGTACTTAAAAATGCCTCATAATTCTATAGGTAAGCATTTCTCTTGCACAATTAAAAATTTCAAGGTTTTTATAAAGGTTGTTTTACAGAATCTTGTTGTTTTAGAAGTAAATGTTTTCATTCATGCCTATGTAGTAAAGCTGTTTAAGAACCCAGAAGGACTGGGATCAGAGACCTTCCAGAAAGCTGAATGTATGGAAGTGTTTGGAGGCAGATGTGCCCTGGGAGGGCATGGAAGTTCCATGCTCCTTCCCTATAACTTGCCCTATGCATCTCTTCATGTGTCTCCTTTATAATACCCTTTATAATAAACTGGTAAGTATGTTTCCTTTAGGATTTGGGGCACTCTAGCATGTTAATCCAACCCAAAGATGAAGTTGTGAGAACCCCAACATGAAACCAGATGGTTAGATGTTTCAGAGATCCAGATTTGCAACTGGTGTGGGAGGGCAGTCTTGTGAGACTGCGCCTCAGACTGTGGGATCTGAGACTATTTCTAGATAGACAGTGTTGGAACTAAATAGGGATAACCAGCTGGTTTCTGCTACAGAATTGATTGCTTATTTGTTGGTGGAGAAAATCCGCCAACATTTGGTCACAGATGTCTTCTGTTTTAATGATGGTGGTGTGAGAACAGAGGAAATCACGTTGTGTGTCTTTCTACACATAGAGCAGATAAAGAGAGACTACTGTATACCCTGTTCTAACTGCTCCAAGTTCATTTGTCAAGAAATTATACTTTCTACGGTTGATACTGTCTGCTTATACTAATTCTGCTAATAATACAGTTTGCTGTCAGTCTTAAAGGGTTCTGTTTGGATTATGACTCTTTGTACACTGTAGTTCACTTGCAGATATCAAATTGTGATAAATTCTGTTTTTCCTTGCATTTGAGATCTATAAAAAAGGGGAAATAAACATTCTTAATGCATTAATTTCATAACAATAGTATACTTAATAATAATTTCACTATAGTCTCGATGTATGGTCCCAAATAAATGCTTTATAACAAATCATCTGAGTCTTTGTAACAAAGCGTTGGAGTATTATGCTTTTTAAACCAAGACCTGAATCATGCATGAAAGTGTGCATGATTCTTCTAAACTAAGTTGAAGTCTTACGATGTCTCCCAGGCTGCTTTCAGACTCCTGAGCTCCTCAGATGATCCTCCTGCCTCACCTTCAAAGTAGCTGGGATTATAGGCATGTGCCATCATGCCCTCTTATGTTTTTAAGATTCTGTATCTTTTATTTATATTTGTTGTTTTAATGTATTTACTTTTTTCTTTAATAGTGGATGTGAGTTCTGTAGAGTCTATATTCAGGTAAGACTTTGCTGTTTTTTAAAATGTATATGTTAACTCAGAAAATACAGAGAAAAGAGAGCACTATCTGTCGAGTATTCTACTCTGGGCTAGACAACATATTATGTGCTTAATATTTATCATCTCACATAGTCATCACACAGCTTTGCAAAACATCTGTGCTACTGTCACCTACTTTGTATTAATGAGGCAAATGTGGTTCAGAGAGGTTGATTAATTAGCCTATGATTTCATAGCTAAAAAGTAGCTGACCCTTAAGTTTGCCATCAGCCTACCTTGCTCCCAAATCCCTTCTCTTCCCTCTCGGCATAGATTGATGGAGACCTGTGTATCACTAGGATCAAGGTACAGGTCCAGATGGGATCAATTCACAAAGTCACATTTTGTTATACGTTAACTCATTTTAGAGATTTCCCTTAGAACACTGGTTAATCCAAGACTTTGTTCTAACATGTTTAACAGTTAGAGTGATAACCAGTACCTTGATTTCTCATCAAAGTTTTTAGAGCAGATCTTACTTAGCTGTGGTGACAAGACATAGGTTTTTGTTTCATAAGCAAGACCAGGTAAATCCTATAGATGAATTATTTTACTCTTATTGGAGAATATCTGCATAGAGATATGTTAATCATATTTAGAGGCTATTTCTTATAGATTTCTCTGTTTACTGATTTCCCAGCTTAGCTTTTCTTGAAAGCAGTACCCTGCCTAGTTGCATGCACTCTTCTTTTTTTTTGCTAGAGTCTTTTTTATTCTTCCATGACTTTCCTATGATCTTTTCCTGATTACTTTCTTCTCTGCTTTCCTTGGTGTTCTTTTCTTCTATTATTGTATTGCTTTCTACCAGCCCCATTTTTCTATAGGTAAAATTAAAAGTACATGGAATTTTAGGATTTTAAGGACTCTTGGAGACTAATCAAAATACTTTCATATTTCAACCTGTATTTAATATCCTGGGAAAATGGTTGTTCAGATGGAGAGTCTGAAACTCAAAGTGACCTATTTAAATATAGGCGATAACAAGTAATATTTAAACTCATTTCAAAGCCCATTACTCTTGTTTTTATATCACCATGTAAGTGAGTGTTTGAATAATAGAAAGGAAGAGGAAATGAGTCTAATTAAACAAATTGAAAAGGATAAGAATGGAATTAGCTGGAGAACCCAGTGGAAGTAGGTAACAATGGAATTAGCAGGGAAAGGCCAAGTCTGAAGAGAAATAATCTCAGGATTGGTAGAAGTAAGAGTTTTACCAAAGAGATCAGAGTGTTGGCTCTTATGACAAGTTTGATGAAGATAAATTAGAATAAACACAGTAGACATTGGGAGTTATCTAGAAAGGCATATTAAATATGGTTCAAAAGAAGTCCTGAATAGGTCACTGCTTTTTTGCTTGTTTAATTGGAAGAATGGACAAGCTTCAAGGTTTCTATGGAAAGATTTAAAAAAAAATGAGCCACTGGGAAAAGTCTAAAATCAGATAGAAATGTCCTATTCTGTTCTTTCACCCCAAATCTCACTGGAGAAGCTTAGAGCCCCTTGAGTGCTAGGGGATTGAAGGTTTCTGAATTACATAGATCTGTGGCCCAAGGCAGGTGTCCCCTTCCCTTTGCCTCTTTTTCCAAGCCTCTGATGTTGTAACCACGTACATGTAAAGCAGGGGTAAGATTGGCTGTCAAATAAGTCATGGAGCTTCAGTTGGGTTTTTGATAACATGCTTATGCTGGAGGTGAATGACTGACTGAGTCTCCATTTAGTTGTTTTCCAGGAATAGGTAAATACAGAGCTTCTTGGTTGGTCATTGAGTTTATCTTTTCATGTATACACAGAAAGAAAGATCTGGAAGTGGGTGCCACTATATATAGTGAAAGTGTCTCTCACTTCCATATCTTTCTTCTGCAGGGCTTCATGGCAGTCTCCAACCTTTAAATATTCAGCTCATCAAAGCACAGATAGTAATCTTTAAATAGAATATTTAAAGGTTGGAGACTACCATGAAGCCCTACAGAAGAAAGATGTGGAAGTGAGACACTTTCACTATATATAGTTGCTCCCACTTCCAGATCTTTCTCTCTGTGTATATATAGTACTTAGAGAAATCCAATTATCAGGACTCAGTTTTTCTAGCAGTCTCTCTCCTTGGGAATAAGTACAAAGATTTTTAAGGTTTTGCTAGTTGATGTAGCCCTGAACAGGGAAGGACAAGTATAAAATAAGTAGTTAGATTTTATTATTTTTAGTTTCAATTTTTGTTGAGAAAAATATTCCCAATAAGCAATATACATTTGTGATTTGACATTTGTAGGTTCAGCTTTTCAACATTTCAAATATTTCAAGGCACCCTGTGTAGTGTTTTAGGGTGAAGGGAAGCAACAGGGTCTTCTTCAGTGGTTTTTATGCTGAGAAACAATGTCATTTTCCTGTGACACAGATTAGTCTTTAAATCAGAGGTAGACAGTGGATAAAGGACAAGGTAACTGTATCTTTCTTCCTCATTTTAGGTTATCAAGTTTGTTCCAGTTTAGATATCAAAAGTTATGACAGCCATTAAGTACATTATCAGTTCATTACTGAGGACAGTTTGTGAGGACGAATTATACTCAGGGTATGCCAATTATATTGGCTGTCACTATTTTTTATGGAACTAAGAGTGAATGTTCTTTGGGTGTTATAGGTTCGGGAGGTAGAGTCAAAAATAGTTAACTAAAATATTTTTTAAAAACAGAGGGCATATTTTAATTATACCAAGAAACATGATTTAATATACTGAGGACTGATCTTTCCCCAGATTTTGTTTTTTGTTCTCATTTTTTTGGAGTGAGCAGCAAGATATGAACTAGCAGATTTCCTTTTTAAATATATGAATTTGCTCCTTTATGTTGTATCTTTTTTCTCTAAAGTCCTTTTGGCAAACCGACTACTGAAAATTCACAGCCTACAAAACTTGAGGAAGACTTTAATCTTGCTACCAAGGTAAAATGGTCTCTTGTGAAGTTGATTTTCTCAGTTGAAATCTAGTTCTGTATAGTATTTACTTTTCACATTTTGCAGTGCTGTAAGTATCATCATTTCATGTTGGCAATATAAAGTTGGTCGGACAAAAACATTTTATAGAAATACGAGTAGTTAATTTAAACAGTGTTTTTTTTTACTTTGGTAAATAACAAATGTTTGGTAAATACTTTGAGGTTGTGAGGGCCATAAAAAGAAAGGGCTGGAGAATATATAGTGACAGGAGCACTATATTAGAAAAAACTTTTCCACAGTAGAGAATGTATAAAATCTGGTAAATTTTTATTTGGATAAGTGTACTTACTGTGAGTTTTAAAATTGTCCTATTGCAACTTAAAAAAAACCTCATGCTTAAATTTATCTTTAATGGATCAAGTTACTTATTATAGTAATCTAGGAATTTCTCTGATACTGTTCAGTTCCAAAACTGTGCCACATAGCATATAGGATTTTTGCACTTACTATTTTGATATCACGTAGTTTTTAGGAGAGAGCTTTGTCTCAGTTTCTCTTCTTGTTTCTTTAAATACACCAAAATAATATTAGAAGTTGTGAAAATTTATTTGGGCATGGTGGTGCATGCCTGTAGTTCCAGCTACCAAGGAGGCTGATGCAGGAGGATTGCTTGAGCCCAAGAGTTTGAGACCAGTGTGGGCAACATAGTGAGACCTTAATTCTAATTTAAAAATAATGGTAGAGGCCGGGCGCGGTGGCTTACGCCTGCACCCAGCACTTAGGGTGCAGGCCTCCCAGCACTTAGGGAGGCCAAGGCGGGTGGATCACGAGGAGGTCAGGAGATCGAGGCCATCCTGGCTAACAGTGTGAAACCCGTCTCTACTAAAAATACAAAACAAAATTAGCCGGGCATGGTGGCGGGCGCCTGTAGTCCCAGCTCCTTGGGAGGCTGAGGCAGGAGAATGCCGTGAACCCGGGAGGTGGAGCTTGCAGTGATCCAAGATTGCGCCACTGCACTCCAGCCTGGGCGACAGAGCGAGACTCCGTCTCAAAAATAAATAAATAAATAAATATTAGTAGAAATTTAGAAATGTAAATTCTCTTTCTCAGAATCTGTATTATTAAGGGATACCAGTGTGTTTTGTAAGTTATTTAATTAAAAGTATACTTTAAACTCTTCATCTAAATGAAGAATGCAGATTTTACCCTAAGTAAACAACCAGTTCTGGAAGCAGAGACTCTTAATAAGCATATGGTAAGATTTTGATTTCAGAATTTTTAAATTGCAGTTTTTAAACATATTGTTCAAAGATCTTTGATCACATTTGAAAATTTTAAATGTCAGAAGATTTTGTATTTAGTTATTTCAATAATGTTTTGAAGTTCTTTAGTTATTTAAATAATCTTTTGAAGCTCTTGCATCCCTATGAGATGCATAAGTTAGAAAACATACTTGCGTGCATCGTTGTGTACCCAGAATACAGTCTTGCCTATAAAAAGCATTTTAAGAGGTTTGCAATGTGAATAATAAGCAGACAATTGATTTTTTATGTAATGGAATGTTACGAGTGAGATAATATGCATAATGTATCTTATAATTAAATCTAATGAATTTCTAAATGTGGCTTAAATTTATATTTTCTTTTAATATTTAGAATGCATAAATTCACATGCATTATCTTAAGGAAATATGTCTTAAATAAGAAGACAGTAAATCAGAGATATGTAGGAACTAGGAAAGAAAGTTACACCATATTTTCTAGTATCCTCCAAGTAGAGTTTAGATTAAAAATATTGTAATGTATTTCAATCTCAACTCATGTTGTTTTTTTGTTTTTGAGACGGAGTCTCACTCTGTCACCCAGGCTGAAGTGCAGTGGCATAATCTTGGTTGACTGTAGCCTCTGCCTTCTTGGTTCAACCAATTCTCCTGCCTCAACCTCTTACATAAGCTGAGACTACAGGTGCACGCCACCACACCCAGCTAATTTTGTATTTTTAGTAGAGGCAGGGTTTCACCATGTTGGCCAGGATGCTCTCGATCTCTTGACCTCATGATCTGCCCTCATCGGCCTCCTAAAGTGCTGGGATTACAGGCATGAGCCAGAAAGCCCAGCCAAAACTCATGTTCTATTAAACATATGTTTTCAAGGAATACATTACTCTGAAATTCTTATTACCAATAATTTCTTCAGGTGAAAAGCTTATGAAACATTCCCTTTTAAATTTTTTCTCTCTCTGTAGTAAGAATGTTCTCGCTTTTAGGTATTGATTGAAGACCATGTTTAACTAATTGAGTGTCTTATTATATAATAACAAAATTAAAATCTTGATTACACAGATATTAACAAAATAACTAATTATAGTGTAAATACTGATCAGCATGATGGGAATATATTATTAACAAAAGTCTGTATTTTATGTATTTTGTCACATGTCTTAGGGTAGTTGTTTCTCCTTTTCTTTCACAACTGAAGCTCATACTTGATTGACTGATCATGTCTCGTTTTTTGTTTGTTTCTCCCTCCTCCGTCACCTTTTAACAATGATTTACCCCAGACTTTTTCTCACAGAACACTTTTTTCAGTGTCTGCTTTTGAGGGTGTCTCTGTCTCAGTTGTCAGCATATTTATTTACAGGTTTCTATTTAGTTGCTATGTATTATTTTCGTTAATCAATCATTGCCGCCCCCCATGATTTATTCTTTTTTCCTCTATTTCTTGGAAGAAGCAGAATTTATACAATAATTTATACTTAGCTTTTGCCACACAGAATAGAAACTACCTATACCATTTTAAGGCAAACCCAGTTAAACAAAGTACTATTAAAACCAAAGTCTCACATTTTTTCACACATGAGGTAATTAATACAACTGTAAATTGTGAAGAGATATTTCAAAATATAACATGTAATTTAACTTTTTACATTTTAATTATTTCTACAATTCTATAATCTATGTAATGGTAAATTTTTGTCCTAGGTTATTTTGGTTAAAAAAAATCTGATGGATACCACCATATTTGTATAATAATAAATTCGATGAAGGAGATGAAAGGAAATTATTCATTGAAGAAGGGTAAGATAAACATAGAGACTACATGAGAAAGTCAAAAGGAGACAGACTATTATAAAAACACAGCAAAAATAGTGGTTTAAATGAGAGCAGGAACTCTCTAGAATAAAAGATATAATATAAATTATTGAAAATAAAAATTAAGAAAACATAGCCAGGTAATAAAATGCTGCTCAGGTGTTTTCAAGTGGCTTATAGCTGATTTTAACAAAAAGCTGAAAGAAAATATAAGGACGAGTATAGGTAACAGCAATTTGTTGTACTATTTAAAATACCTAGTAGAGAATAATTTGAGTATTTCTAGCACAAAGGAAAGATAAATACTTAAGGTGATTAATATCTCAATTATTCTGATTTCATTATGTGAATGTATTAAGTTATAATATATACCCCCAAAACATGCACATTTATATTGTGTGAACAAAAAAATTATAAACAAGGAAAGAAAATTTAATTCTCACTTCTTTTAGTAACTTTATGTTTTATATTTAATCCAGTCATACTTATATTAATGTAGAATGCAACGTGAAATTGGTTTTAGGCCTTGTCAACTTTATTGTGAATTATTAATTTTTGACTCTTTGGTTTCTGGTTTAAGACTTCTAACTTAATGTTTGACATATTCTTAGGTTATTTAATTTATCTTGGTATAATCTTGGTAGCTGTTTTGAATATTTTTGTTAATAGAGTATAAATAAATAAGCATTTTATTTAATGTTATTAAAATTAAATTTTCTGATCATATGAGCAAGGTTCTTAACCTGTATCTCTTAAAAGAGAAAAATCACTTTTAAGCTACAACATTCTCAAAGAAATAAATGTAGAAATTATTAATCTTTAGAAATATTCTGACATATTTTGTTCATAATATCTGTATGTAATGGTGTTATATGCACACATCAAATGAGTGTAATTAATCTTTGTGATTTTTTTAAAAGTAAAGTATGTATTATCATAGCATCATATGTAAGGGAAGATTGTTAACAGAGTAAACAAACTTACCATTGGAAGAATATTTTTTTACTCTTAAATACATCTCTTGCAATCAGGATGTTTTATGTTATTTCCAGGAAGCCTTAACTTTGGTCTTCATAATTATTAAACCGTGCACACATACTTGTTTATTTCTAAAACTCAGGAATCCTGTCGACTTGAATTTTATAGTTTCTTTCTTCACTTCTCCTGTGAATACTGGATCCTGCTTGACAATCATAGATGTATGTAAAAACTATTAAGTCTTCAACTTCAATAATTATTGGTTAATTTTCTTTTAAAATTAGAGATCTTTTCTCCAATTTTAAACTACCACCCTATATGTTGTAAATAGGCAATTTGAGCTAGTATCATATTGTTTACAGGAACATAAGAAAAGCATGTGAATTATAAAACAGGGTTTCACATTTCTAGCTCACTTTATAGTAGTACTTAAAAATGCCTCATAATTCTATAATTAGGTAAGCATTTCTCTTGTACAATTAAAAATTTCAAAGTTAATTTTTATAGAGGTCCTTTTGCAGAATCTTGGTGTTTTAGAATTAAATGTTTTCATTCAATTCAAAGATGCATATTGCAAGAATATTTCACAAATATTTACCTATATAAATAAAATTTATTTTCTTGAAACACATTTGGAAATACATAACTGAGAAACTTAATCCCATGTTTTTGTCTCTCCTTTGATTTTCTTTTCTTTTTTTTTTTTTTTCGAGATGGCGTCTCGCCCTGTCACCCAGGCTGGAGTGCAATGGCTTGATCTCAGCTCACTGCAACCTCTGCCTCCCAGGTTCAAGCGATTGTCCTGCCTCAGCCTCCCGAGTATCTGGGATTATAGGCATAAGCCTCCACACCCAGCTAATTTTTGTATTTTTAGTAGAGATGGAGTTTCACCATGTTGCCCAGGCTGGGCTCGAACTCCTGACTTCGTGATCCACCCGCCTCGGCCTTCCAAAGTGTTGGGATTACAGGCGTGAACAACCGCGCCCAGCCTGATTTCATTTTCAAAAATTCAAAATTCAACAGTCTGCATAGGTTTGTGTTACTTAATTCTACCCATTTAGCCTGTCTTACAAATATTTATCTTCTTATCACTATGTAATTTTCCTCATGTAGGTCATCTACTCATACTCCAAATGTATTTGTCTAGATATTCCAAGCCCCTTGGGTGCCCCAAATCTTATAGGTCTCAGACTGAAAGCATCATTTTTATTCTATTCCTGACTGTTTTCTGACTCTTTGTAATCTACTCTGTCATCTGGCTTCCCCATCCTAGGAAATAACACCTAGGAAGTAGCCGTGAAACGCTCAAGCACTTCAACCTGCACTTCAACTCTCCCCACATCCTAAACTTCAACCCTCCTCCATGTCACCCATCCAGTCACACACCTAATTTCGTATTTTCTACCTTCTTATAATTTTCCATATCTTATTACCATAATTAACCCTCTACCTATAATTTTGAAGTACTCCTTTCTAGTTTTGCCCCATCTCCCCATGTTCATCTATCTTTACATCGCTGGAAGGGTCACCTTTCTAAAATATATTTGTAATAATGTAACTCATCTGCATATTGAGTGAATACCCATTACACAAAGAGGTAAGTTCACATTCTAGCGTGACATATATCTTATATGGTTTGGCCCCATTTTATCTCTTCATCTCTTTCCTCTGGTTGTGTTCCAGTTTTACCACATCACTTTGGCATCCCTCAGTTGCCATGTTGTTTCATGCCTTATTATTTTGCACATGCTATTGCATCTAGAGTCTTTGTATCCTGACTCTGCACTTTGTCCTGCCAAATATGGCCCCGCTTATGGCACCTTTTTCTATGCTTTTCAGGTAAAACTGATTGTTCTCTCCTTTGTGCCCTTATGTAGTATATTGACTTAAATTGTAGAACTGGTGAATTATACTTTTCTGTTCTTATTTGTTTTCACATATCTCTACCATTTCTTGAACATAGGCCAGAATCTATCTTCCATGTATATTTTCTGCTTCTCCCAGGATAGTGTGATTTGATAGATACAATGTATGGGGTTTTTTGTTTGTTTGTTTGTTTGTGTTTTGTTTTGTCTTCCTGACAAATTGAGTGAATCAGTGAATAAATACAATTTTTTCCTGAAGTTTTTTTGTTATTGTTGCTTTTGCTTATTGTTTGTAATAGAAGGAAGCAACTGGACAACAAGAAAATGATATTGGCATTATTGTATGAGCTCCACAAGATCTGACAAGTAATGACAATTTTATTTTTATACCAAAATAATAGAAGTGGTACATTAGTGAATATCTCTGAAAATTTTTCTATGCTTAAGTGCTATTATTTACAAAACAATTTTATAGACCAAAATACAATGGCTATTAAAAAAAAACTTTCTGATATCTTTCTTCATGCTATCAATTCTTTTTACTGAACCTGCTTCAATTCTGAAATTCTATTTTTGCTGTTAGTTTTATTTTTGAAATATACATAAATGGAAATAGATTTGTATATATTTTTACAATTTACAGTAATAAATGTTCTCATATATGTGTATGTGAATAACATTTTGTAGATAAGATGCCCACATCAGAGTCAGCAGAAAAGAAGATACAACATCAGCTTCAGTTTCTGAGGTACTGTGTATTGTTGTTGTTATTTTAAAACTTAAGTAATGAGTAATCTTAAAACATAAAAAGTTGACTTTATTCTCTCACCTCTGCATGTGTCCATAAGAAATTATTTTCTGACATTTATCAGAACATACTTTATAATCATGTGCCAACTAGATAACAGCTGCATAGTGCAAGCCTGCTAATTTGCAGGATTAATTTACGAAGCCAGTGTAGAATAGAGCAAAAGAAAATAAGGCATGGAAGGCACTAGGAATCTATTTGAGTTCTGAAGGTAAGTTTGTCTAAAAACAAAATAATTTCTCTGCATTCATTTATGGGCAAATAAATGATTCTGTGTATCTCTAGATGTATGAAAGCTTTACCTGGATTCAGGGAGAAAGAGTTTAAACTGTAGTCTTAGTCTTGCTCAACTTGGAGCTTGAAAAGATAATGCCTGGGACTTGAAAGTGTTGGTGTATTTTGATTATCCAGCATAGATCTGAAGGAACATTTCAGGAGTTGGATAAACATGAGAAATAGGACACCTGTAAAACTGTAACAACAACAATTTGGTTGAGTAGTATTTTAATCACAAATAGAACTCTTTGAGTCCCTTTGTGGCAGCCATGTTTGCAGCCACATAAGTATCCAATGACAATGATGTATCCCAAGGTCACAACTGTGGATGTGGAAGAGATAGGAAACCTCGCCCCTTAGGATAGAAGCAGCAGCTGCATAGTGGTAACAGCAATGAGTGGATGTCAAAAGATAAGTCTGTGTTTTGATTCTGTCACTTACTATCTATGGGAACTTGGAAAAAATCCTTTAACCTAATCAAGTACCAGTAACCTTGTTTATAAAAACAGTGCTCATATCTACCTCTTAGGTGCATGTGATGAAATAATGTTGTAACAAATGTGAAAACATTTTGTAAACTGGAAAGTCTGTATCCAAATGTAAGACAAAATGATCAAAGTGGCATTTATGTGAAAGCAGTATTGTTAGCACAAGAATGGGGAGTAAGAGCAGGCATGTGGATTTCTAATTTTGGGTAAGGGGTTGGTAACTTTCAGCAGGCTACTACTGCAGATTTTCCATAGAAATATAGCAGTTTGGAAAATTAGACTTTCCTGTCTAATTTTTCAATGTTTTGACCTGGAGTAATTTCTTTCAGAGTTTTCAATGTTTTGACCTGGAGTAATTTCTTTCTGAGTACCAACTGTGTGCTAGACAGTGAGTCTCTGAATATCCAAGATGGGGGATTATGCTGTAGTAGTAGGAAGACAATAACAAATGAAAAACACTTATAAATCACTATAACTTTTTCTTAAAAACAAAACAGAGAATATTCGGTTAGAGAAAACTGAAGAACTTTATAATTAGCATGGGTATGGGAATGGAAGTGGAATTCTATGGTCAGAGTAGATCTTTCTGAGAGTGACATTCAGTTTGTCGTCTCAAAGATGAGGAGTATGCCATACGAAAGTCTAGGCGGAAGACATTCTGAACAGAGAGAACAGTGGACCATATTTGTTCATCATTTTGTTCTTAACAACCTAGAATGACTAGGAAGCAGAAAGTGGGGTAACCACCATCATCATCATCATCCTCATTATTCTAAGGTGAAGAAAAATCTGTAAACATGTGTCTGGCACATATTAGATGTTTCACGAATACATGTTTTTATTTTTCTCTTTTTATGAAGGCTTGCTCTACTTTTCTGAAGTTACGTCTTAAGAATGAATTGCATACTTTAATGATTGCTTTCATTTAAAAATAACGTAAATATATATTTTCTTTATGAATCTTTCATTTTATTCAAGCAGTTATCAGCAAAAAATGTATCAAAATTATTCTTATTAAGCCCTTGTTTTCCTAAATGAAACAGCTTTTATGGAGTTCTATTCCTACTCTGCATGACATACTCTGAAAATTCTCTTAATGCTATGCATAGTTTTTAACAAAAATTCTGTAATTATGCATATGTCAAATGTTTAATCATATTGTATTTTGTTTGAAATGCCCCATTATTTTTGGTGAGGACTACAGTATAAGGCAGATACTTCGAGGTTAATTCCTTTTGAAATATGCACACAAGTGAATTTTTTGTGAATATGATTGATTTTCCATGCTCAGTAACTCAAGTCAATAGCCACATGAAGTGTGATCTACAGAGCGTATGCGAGGTTTTCTCTTGAAATGTTTTGGTTTTCAATATGTAAACAGCCTGAAATCTAATTGCCTTTAAAGTAAGAAAATGTGCTTTCAATGTTTTGACCTGGAGTAATTTCTTTCAGAGTTTTCAATGTTTTGACCTGGAGTAATTTCTTTCAGAGTTTTCAATGTTTTGACCTGGAGTAATTTCTTTCAGAGTTTTCA
The DNA here is from genome assembly GCA_030247045.1 of Colobus guereza. Classification (NCBI taxonomy): domain Eukaryota; kingdom Metazoa; phylum Chordata; class Mammalia; order Primates; family Cercopithecidae; genus Colobus; species Colobus guereza. The sequence goes on from CM058076.1 coordinate 39,267,361, forward strand.
ATGTTTTGACCTGGAGTAATTTCTTTCAGAGTTTTCAATGTTTTGACCTGGAGTAATTTCTTTCAGAGTTTTCAATGTTTTGACCTGGAGTAATTTCTTTCAGAGTTTTCAATGTTTTGACCTGGAGTAATTTCTTTCAGAGTTTTCAATGTTTTGACCTGGAGTAATTTCTTTCAGAGTTTTCAATGTTTTGACCTGGAGTAATTTCTTTCAGAGTTTTCAATGTTTTGACCTGGAGTAATTTCTTTCAGAGTTTTCAATGTTTTGACCTGGAGTAATTTCTTTCAGAGTTTTCAATGTTTTGACCTGGAGTAATTTCTTTCAGAGTTTTCAATGTTTTGACCTGGAGTAATTTCTTTCAGAGTTTTCAATGTTTTGACCTGGAGTAATTTCTTTCAGAGTTTTCAATGTTTTGACCTGGAGTAATTTCTTTCAGAGTTTTCAATGTTTTGACCTGGAGTAATTTCTTTCAGAGTTTTCAATGTTTTGACCTGGAGTAATTTCTTTCAGAGTTTTCAATGTTTTGACCTGGAGTAATTTCTTTCAGAGTTTTCAATGTTTTGACCTGGAGTAATTTCTTTCAGAGTTTTCAATGTTTTGACCTGGAGTAATTTCTTTCAGAGTTTTCAATGTTTTGACCTGGAGTAATTTCTTTCAGAGTTTTCAATGTTTTGACCTGGAGTAATTTCTTTCAGAGTTTTCAATGTTTTGACCTGGAGTAATTTCTTTCAGAGTTTTCAATGTTTTGACCTGGAGTAATTTCTTTCAGAGTTTTCAATGTTTTGACCTGGAGTAATTTCTTTCAGAGTTTTCAATGTTTTGACCTGGAGTAATTTCTTTCAGAGTTTTCAATGTTTTGACCTGGAGTAATTTCTTTCAGAGTTTTCAATGTTTTGACCTGGAGTAATTTCTTTCAGAGTTTTCAATGTTTTGACCTGGAGTAATTTCTTTCAGAGTTTTCAATGTTTTGACCTGGAGTAATTTCTTTCAGAGTTTTCAATGTTTTGACCTGGAGTAATTTCTTTCAGAGTTTTCAATGTTTTGACCTGGAGTAATTTCTTTCAGAGTTTTCAATGTTTTGACCTGGAGTAATTTCTTTCAGAGTTTTCAATGTTTTGACCTGGAGTAATTTCTTTCAGAGTTTTCAATGTTTTGACCTGGAGTAATTTCTTTCAGAGTTTTCAATGTTTTGACCTGGAGTAATTTCTTTCAGAGTTTTCAATGTTTTGACCTGGAGTAATTTCTTTCAGAGTTTTCAATGTTTTGACCTGGAGTAATTTCTTTCAGAGTTTTCAATGTTTTGACCTGGAGTAATTTCTTTCAGAGTTTTCAATGTTTTGACCTGGAGTAATTTCTTTCAGAGTTTTCAATGTTTTGACCTGGAGTAATTTCTTTCAGAGTTTTCAATGTTTTGACCTGGAGTAATTTCTTTCAGAGTTTTCAATGTTTTGACCTGGAGTAATTTCTTTCAGAGTTTTCAATGTTTTGACCTGGAGTAATTTCTTTCAGAGTTTTCAATGTTTTGACCTGGAGTAATTTCTTTCAGAGTTTTCAATGTTTTGACCTGGAGTAATTTCTTTCAGAGTTTTCAATGTTTTGACCTGGAGTAATTTCTTTCAGAGTTTTCAATGTTTTGACCTGGAGTAATTTCTTTCAGAGTTTTCAATGTTTTGACCTGGAGTAATTTCTTTCAGAGTTTTCAATGTTTTGACCTGGAGTAATTTCTTTCAGAGTTTTCAATGTTTTGACCTGGAGTAATTTCTTTCAGAGTTTTCAATGTTTTGACCTGGAGTAATTTCTTTCAGAGTTTTCAATGTTTTGACCTGGAGTAATTTCTTTCAGAGTTTTCAATGTTTTGACCTGGAGTAATTTCTTTCAGAGTTTTCAATGTTTTGACCTGGAGTAATTTCTTTCAGAGTTTTCAATGTTTTGACCTGGAGTAATTTCTTTCAGAGTTTTCAATGTTTTGACCTGGAGTAATTTCTTTCAGAGTTTTCAATGTTTTGACCTGGAGTAATTTCTTTCAGAGTTTTCAATGTTTTGACCTGGAGTAATTTCTTTCAGAGTTTTCAATGTTTTGACCTGGAGTAATTTCTTTCAGAGTTTTCAATGTTTTGACCTGGAGTAATTTCTTTCAGAGTTTTCAATGTTTTGACCTGGAGTAATTTCTTTCAGAGTTTTCAATGTTTTGACCTGGAGTAATTTCTTTCAGAGTTTTCAATGTTTTGACCTGGAGTAATTTCTTTCAGAGTTTTCAATGTTTTGACCTGGAGTAATTTCTTTCAGAGTTTTCAATGTTTTGACCTGGAGTAATTTCTTTCAGAGTTTTCAATGTTTTGACCTGGAGTAATTTCTTTCAGAGTTTTCAATGTTTTGACCTGGAGTAATTTCTTTCAGAGTTTTCAATGTTTTGACCTGGAGTAATTTCTTTCAGAGTTTTCAATGTTTTGACCTGGAGTAATTTCTTTCAGAGTTTTCAATGTTTTGACCTGGAGTAATTTCTTTCAGAGTTTTCAATGTTTTGACCTGGAGTAATTTCTTTCAGAGTTTTCAATGTTTTGACCTGGAGTAATTTCTTTCAGAGTTTTCAATGTTTTGACCTGGAGTAATTTCTTTCAGAGTTTTCAATGTTTTGACCTGGAGTAATTTCTTTCAGAGTTTTCAATGTTTTGACCTGGAGTAATTTCTTTCAGAGTTTTCAATGTTTTGACCTGGAGTAATTTCTTTCAGAGTTTTCAATGTTTTGACCTGGAGTAATTTCTTTCAGAGTTTTCAATGTTTTGACCTGGAGTAATTTCTTTCAGAGTTTTCAATGTTTTGACCTGGAGTAATTTCTTTCAGAGTTTTCAATGTTTTGACCTGGAGTAATTTCTTTCAGAGTTTTCAATGTTTTGACCTGGAGTAATTTCTTTCAGAGTTTTCAATGTTTTGACCTGGAGTAATTTCTTTCAGAGTTTTCAATGTTTTGACCTGGAGTAATTTCTTTCAGAGTTTTCAATGTTTTGACCTGGAGTAATTTCTTTCAGAGTTTTCAATGTTTTGACCTGGAGTAATTTCTTTCAGAGTTTTCAATGTTTTGACCTGGAGTAATTTCTTTCAGAGTTTTCAATGTTTTGACCTGGAGTAATTTCTTTCAGAGTTTTCAATGTTTTGACCTGGAGTAATTTCTTTCAGAGTTTTCAATGTTTTGACCTGGAGTAATTTCTTTCAGAGTTTTCAATGTTTTGACCTGGAGTAATTTCTTTCAGAGTTTTCAATGTTTTGACCTGGAGTAATTTCTTTCAGAGTTTTCAATGTTTTGACCTGGAGTAATTTCTTTCAGAGTTTTCAATGTTTTGACCTGGAGTAATTTCTTTCAGAGTTTTCAATGTTTTGACCTGGAGTAATTTCTTTCAGAGTTTTCAATGTTTTGACCTGGAGTAATTTCTTTCAGAGTTTTCAATGTTTTGACCTGGAGTAATTTCTTTCAGAGTTTTCAATGTTTTGACCTGGAGTAATTTCTTTCAGAGTTTTCAATGTTTTGACCTGGAGTAATTTCTTTCAGAGTTTTCAATGTTTTGACCTGGAGTAATTTCTTTCAGAGTTTTCAATGTTTTGACCTGGAGTAATTTCTTTCAGAGTTTTCAATGTTTTGACCTGGAGTAATTTCTTTCAGAGTTTTCAATGTTTTGACCTGGAGTAATTTCTTTCAGAGTTTTCAATGTTTTGACCTGGAGTAATTTCTTTCAGAGTTTTCAATGTTTTGACCTGGAGTAATTTCTTTCTGAGTACCAACTGTGTGCTAGACAGTGAGTCTCTGAATATCCAAGATGGGGATTATGCTGTAGTAGTAGGAAGACAATAACAAATGAAAACACTTATAAGTCATTATAAATTTTTCTTAAAAACAAAACAGAGAATGTTTGGTTAGAGAAAATTGAAGAACTTTATAATTAGCACGGGTATGGGAGTGGCAGTGGAATTCTATGGTCAGAGTTGATCTTTCTGAAACTGCCATTTGATCTCCATCTCAAAGATGAAGAGTATGCCATCAGACAGTTTAGGAGGAAGACATTCCGAACAGAGAGAACAGTGGAACATATTTGTTCATCATTTTGTTCTTAACAACCTAGAATGACTAGGAAGCAGAAAGTGGGGTAACCACCAACATCATCATCATCCTCATTATTCTAAGGTGAAGAAAAATCTGCAAATACGTGTCTGGCACATGTTAGATGTTTCATGAATATATACTTTTATTTTTCTCTCTTTATGAAGGCTTGCTCTACTTTTTTGAAGTTATGTCTTAAGAATGAATTGCATACTTTATCTAATGATTGTTTGCTTTCATTTAAAAATAACAAAAGTATATTTTCCTTATGAATCTTTTATACAAGCAGTTCTTTATCAGCAAAAAACTTGTCAAATTGATTCTTATTATCTTAAGCCTTTGTTTTCCTAAATGAAACAGCTTTTATGGAGTTCTATTCCTACTCTGCATGACATACTCTGAAAATTCTCTTAATGCTATGCATAGTTTTTAACAAAAATTCTGTAATTATGCATATGTCAAATGTTTAATCATATTGTATTTTGTTTGAAATGCCCCATTATTTTTGGTGAGGACTACAGTATAAGGCAGATACTTCGAGGTTAATTCCTTTTGAAATATGCACACAAGTGAATTTTTTGTGAATATGATTGATTTTCCATGCTCAGTAACTCAAGTCAATAGCCACATGAAGTGTGATCTACAGAGCGTATGCGAGGTTTTCTCTTGAAATGTTTTGGTTTTCAATATGTAAACAGCCTGAAATCTAATTGCCTTTAAAGTAAGAAAATGTGCTTTAAAAAAGATTTGAAATAAAAATATTGATGCTTGTCATTATTTTTAAATTGAAATTATTTATTGAGGCAGGCCGTGGTGGCTCATGCTTGTAATCCCAGTATTTTGGGAGGGAAAGGTGGGTGGATCAGTTGAGGTCAGGAGTTTGAGACCCACCTGGCCAACATGGTAAAACATTGTCTCTATTAAAAATACAAAAAATTTAGCCAGGTGTGGTAGGCAATCAATATATATTTGTTCAGTGTGTGAATTAGTGATTGTTAAAATATGCTGTTCTTTATGTCCCAAAAGTACAAATATATTTTATTTCTGTCTCCTCCACAAGACAGATTCAACTAGCCTATCAAAATTCTTGGGGGCAGTTCCTTCTCATGAAAGAGCAAGGGAACTTAAAAAATATCACTGTGAACAACTTACAGCAAAAATGAAACAAATGAAAAATAAATTTTGTGTACTACAAAAGGAACTATCAGAAGCAAAATAAATAAAATTGCAGTAAGTGAACCAAAAGGTTAAATGGGAACAAGAGCTCTGCAATGTGAGGTATGATACTCTAGTTTAAAATAAATATTTCAACTATTTATACTAAAATTATGTAGGATACTTTTTGTAATAGCTGACTTACCTTCTGAGGTTTAACTGCAGAAAAAAATCTCTGTCTTGTAGAGTGTCAAATTCTTTTAAATAATACAAATTCTTAACATTGAATACTTCTACTGATAATTAAATGCATATTTATTTAAATCACAATTTTACTGGCTATATAGGCTATTATTTGGAAATCCCATTATTTACTTAACAAATTATTTTTTTTGATTTTTAATTTTTTGTATTATAAGTGCTGCAAGGCATAACTGCACGTAAATATTTTTCTACCTTTCTAATTATTGACTTGGAATAAATTCTTCAATATAAAAATATTTGGTTAAATTATAGGAAGTTTTAAAGAGTTCTTTGTTCATTACTTCTAAACTGTTCTCAGGAAAATTTATATTCATTTACAGTTCAACAAAGAGTGTAAAACGGCCATTCCTCTCTCCTCAAGAATCAATTTCCTTTAATTATACACTTTTAACCTTAATGTGCATGGAATACAAAGAAAATACTTGTTTATATTTTTAATCTTTTCCTTTCAGAATTGCGATAACTAAAAGTGCTTGTTACAATGTCTCAACTTATCAAACATTTATAAATATAATTCTTAAAATTAACCATATTTTTAAAAATAGAATATCTATAGAATATTCTCAGGAAAAGGGAAATAAAAGGGCTTTGGGAAATTGTATCTGTCTAAATATATGCAGCACTAATATTGCGGGAACTGGCCAGCAGCCCGCAACGCAACGAGGCTCTTTCTTTGTTCCTAAGCAGATCGGCAGGCCGAGAAATAAAAGACACACACACAAGATGGTGAAAGCTGGGTCCAGGGGGATCACCACTTTCTGGTCCCGTGGTGCCACCAATGCACTGGATATACCAGCATTTATTATTAAGTTTAGTGAGGGCAGGGGTAGGTTAGTGGGGGATTTAGAGTCATTTGATTATGAGGTGAGATGGTCACATGGGGATGAAGTAATTCTTTAACATAACATCAGTATGCAGAAATACAGTATACAGAGATAAGAATTTACAATATAGTGTGTGCATCAGCAATTTCTAACAGAGCCTTAAAACAGAAACACAGTCTTTCCATAACCTAGGATTAGCAAGATCAGCAGGAACAGTTGCAGCAAAAGCTGGTTGCAAACAATCCATAGAAATAGGACGTGAAGCCAGACAACTGGTTAGACCACAAATTCTCAGAAAGGAGTATGCCTTAACCCTAAACAGGCCTAGAAGAGCCATGGCAAGATAAGGGCATTTATAGCCCTAACTTATCCATATGAACAGGTGCCCCTCATGCATCCATTTATAGGCTCTCCACAAGAGTCACATTCGATTCCCAGAGCTATGAACATCTGCTTTTCTGGGATAGGAATCTTAGGGATGTGAAACCTCCCTGCCTGTGCGTCCATTCATACACTTTTTGAAGGGGGGATCACATCACGCGCTGTTGGCTTATTCTGGCAGCCCAGCCTGGCATTGTCTTTACACAATTCGACATGCAATTTTGTATTTACAATAACCAGGAGTATTTCATCTTTTGTTCCATAGCAATAGTTTCAGGGGGTCTCCCTACACACTAAGGCTCCTAGTATGGCAGCCTCTTGTACAGGTTAGACATCAGGGTGTAAATCAAATTTTTGTACGTAGTCAAGTGATTAATCTTTTATTTTATGCTTTTGAGTGTCTTGTAATCCAGGGAAAGTTTGTTTCAATTCTGAAACTCTTAAAAATCCTCTAGTCATTTCTTTCTTACTTTCATGAATTCATTGTCTTCAAATAAATGTTTGAACTTTGGGGAATTTACGCTCTATGGCATTTGAAGTTTTGATTCAATGGTTCTTCAACTGATACCTACTTACGGAAACCCTTTCAGTGTATAAATGTACAAATTATTCTTTAAGAGGAACCATGATATGCCATTTTATTGAGTGCTAGCTAAAAATTTATTTTGTTTTATTTAGGTTTCGTGCTTATGAAAATGATCTCTTACATGAAAATGGTATGTTGAAAGAGGAAATTGCCATGCTAAAACTGCAAATGGACATACTAAAACATCAGCACCAGGAGAAGGAAAATAACTACTTTGAGGACATTAAGATTTTAAGAAAAGAATGCTGACCTTCAAATGACCCTAAAACTGAAAGAGGAAACATTAAGAAAAGGAATCTCATATAGTGGGCAGCTTAAAGTTCTCATGACTGAGAACACAATGCTCACTTCTAGATTGAAGGAAAAACAAGACAAAGAAATACTGAGAGAGAAATGAATCATACCATTCTAGACTGGCTTCTGCTGTACAAGGTCAAGATCAAAGTGTGACATCAAGAAAAGACCGAGAATATTTTTCTACCTTTCTAATTATTGACTTGGAATAAATTCTTCAATATAAAATATTTGGTTAAATTATAGGAAGTTTTAAAGAGTTCTTTGTTCATTACTTCTAAACTGTTCTCAGGAAAATTTATATTCATTTACAGTTCAACAAAGAGTGTAAAACGGCCATTCCTCTCTCCTCAAGAATCAATTTCCTTTAATTATACACTTTTAACCTTAATGTGCATGGAATACAAAGAAAATACTTGTTTATATTTTTAATCTTTTCCTTTCAGAATTGCGATAACTAAAAGTGCTTGTTACAATGTCTCAACTTATCAAACATTTATAAATATAATTCTTAAAATTAACCATATTTTTAAAAATAGAATATCTATAGAATATTCTCAGGAAAAGGGAAATAAAAGGGCTTTGGGAAATTGTATCTGTCTAAATATATGCAGCACTAATATTGCGGGAACTGGCCAGCAGCCCGCAACGCAACGAGGCTCTTTCTTTGTTCCTAAGCAGATCGGCAGGCCGAGAAATAAAAGACACACACAAGATGGTGAAAGCTGGGTCCAGGGGATCACCACTTTCTGGTCCCGTGGTGCCACCAATGCACTGGATATACCAGCATTTATTATTAAGTTTAGTGAGGGCAGGGGTAGGTTAGTGAGGATTTAGGGTCATTTGATTATGAGGTGAGATGGTCACATGGGGATGAAGTAATTCTTTAACATAACATCTGTATGCAGAAGTACAGTATACAGAGATAAGAATTTACAATATAGTGTGTGCATCAGTAATTTCTAACAGAGCCTTAAAACAGAAACACAGTCTTTCCATAACCTATGATTAGCAAGATATTAATCAGCAGTAACAGTTGCAGCAAAAGCTGGTTGCAAACAATCCATAGAAATAGGACGTGAAGCCAGACAACTGGTTAGACCAGAAATTCTCAGAAGGAGTATGCCTTAACCCTAAACAGGCCTAGAAGAGCCATGGCAAGATAAGGGCATTTATAGCCCTAACTTATCCATATGAACAGGTGCCCCTCATGCATCCATTTATAGGCTCTCCACAAGAGTCACATTCCATTCCCAGAGCTATGAACATCTGCTTTTCTGGGATAGGAATCTTAGGGATGTGAAACCTCCTGCCTGTGCGTCCATTCATACACTTTTTGAAGGGGATCACATCACGCTGTTGGCTCATTCTGGCAGCCCAACCTGGCATTGTCTTTACACAATTCGACATGCAATTTTGTATTTACAATAACCAGGAGTATATCATCTTTTGTTCCATAGCAATAGTTTCAGGGGTCTCCTACACACTAAGGCTCCTAGTATGGCAGCCTCTTGTACAGGTTAGACATCAGGGTGTAAATCAAATTTTGCACGTAGTCAAGTGATTAATCTTTTATTTTATGCTTTTGAGTGTCTTGTAATCCAGGGAAAGTTTGTTTCAATTCTGAAACTCTTAAAAATCCTCTAGTCATTTCTTTCTTACTTTCATGAATTCATTGTCTTCAAATAAATGTTTGAACTTTGGGGAATTTACGCCTATGGCATTTGAAGTTTTGATTCAATGGTTCTTCAACTGATACCTACTTACGGAAACCCTTTCAGTGTATAAATGTACAAATTATTCTTTAAGAGGAACCATGATATGCCATTTTATTGAGTGCTAGCTAAAAATTTATTTTGTTTTATTTAGGTTTCGTGCTTATGAAAATGATCTCTTACATGAAAATGGTATGTTGAAAGAGGAAATTGCCATGCTAAAACTGCAAATGGACATACTAAAACATCAGCACCAGGAGAAGGAAAATAACTACTTTGAGGACATTAAGATTTTAAGAGAAAAGAATGCTGACCTTCAAATGACCCTAAAACTGAAAGAGGAAACATTAAGAAAAGGAATCTCATATAGTGGGCAGCTTAAAGTTCTCATGACTGAGAACACAATGCTCACTTCTAGATTGAAGGAAAAACAAGACAAAGAAATACTGAGAGAGAAATGAATCATACCATTCTAGACTGGCTTCTGCTGTACAAGGTCAAGATCAAAGTGTGACATCAAGAAAAGACCGAGAATATTTTTCTACCTTTCTAATTATTGACTTGGAATAAATTCTTCAATATAAAAATATTTGGTTAAATTATAGGAAGTTTTAAAGAGTTCTTTGTTCATTACTTCTAAACTGTTCTCAGGAAAATTTATATTCATTTACAGTTCAACAAAGAGTGTAAAACGCCATTCCTCTCTCCTCAAGAATCAATTTCCTTTAATTATACACTTTTAACCTTAATGTGCATGGAATACAAAGAAATACTTGTTTATATTTTTAATCTTTTCCTTTCAGAATTGCGATAACTAAAAGTGCTTGTTACAATGTCTCAACTTATCAAACATTTATAAATATAATTCTTAAAATTAACCATATTTTTAAAAATAGAATATCTATAGAATATTCTCAGGAAAAGGAAATAAAAGGGCTTTGGGAAATTGTATCTGTCTAAATATATGCAGCACTAATATTGCGGAACTGGCCAGCAGCCCGCAACGCAACGAGGCTCTTTCTTTGTTCCTAAGCAGATCGGCAGGCCGAGAAATAAAAGACACACACACAAGATGGTGAAAGCTGGGTCCAGGGGATCACCACTTTCTGGTCCCGTGGTGCCACCAATGCACTGGATATACCAGCATTTATTATTAAGTTTAGTGAGGGCAGGGGTAGGTTAGTGGGGATTTAGAGTCATTTGATTATGAGGTGAGATGGTCACATGGGGATGAAGTAATTCTTTAACATAACATCTGTATGCAGAAGTACAGTATACAGAGATAAGAATTTACAATATAGTGTGTGCATCAGTAATTTCTAACAGAGCCTTAAAACAGAAACACAGTCTTTCCATAACCTAGGATTAGCAAGATCAGCAGGAACAGTTGCAGCAAAAGCTGGTTACAAACAATCCATAGAAATAGGACGTGAAGCCAGACAACTGGTTAGACCAGAAATTCTCAGAAGGAGTATGCCTTAACCCTAAACAGGCCTAGAAGAGCCATGGCAAGATAAGGGCATTTATAGCCCTAACTTATCCATATGAACAGGTGCCCCTCATGCATCCATTTATAGGCTCTCCACAAGAGTCACATTCCATTCCCAGAGCTATGAACATCTGCTTTTCTGGGATAGGAATCTTAGGGATGTGAAACCTCCTGCCTGTGCGTCCATTCATACACTTTTTGAAGGGGATCACATCACGCTGTTGGCTCATTCTGGCAGCCCAACCTGGCATTGTCTTTACACAATTCGACATGCAATTTTGTATTTACAATAACCAGGAGTATATCATCTTTTGTTCCATAGCAATAGTTTCAGGGGGTCTCCCTACACACTAAGGCTCCTAGTATGGCAGCCTCTTGTACAGGTTAGACATCAGGGTGTAAATCAAATTTTTGTACGTAGTCAAGTGATTAATCTTTTATTTTATGCTTTTGAGTGTCTTGTAATCCAGGGAAAGTTTGTTTCAATTCTGAAACTCTTAAAAATCCTCTAGTCATTTCTTTCTTACTTTCATGAATTCATTGTCTTCAAATAAATGTTTGAACTTTGGGGAATTTACGCTCTATGGCATTTGAAGTTTTGATTCAATGGTTCTTCAACTGATACCTACTTACGGAAACCCTTTCAGTGTATAAATGTACAAATTATTCTTTAAGAGGAACCATGATATGCCATTTTATTGAGTGCTAGCTAAAAATTTATTTTGTTTTATTTAGGTTTCTCGTGCTTATGAAAATGATCTCTTACATGAAAATGGTATGTTGAAAGAGGAAATTGCCATGCTAAAACTGCAAATGGACATACTAAAACATCAGCACCAGGAGAAGGAAAATAACTACTTTGAGGACATTAAGATTTTAAGAGAAAAGAATGCTGACCTTCAAATGACCCTAAAACTGAAAGAGGAAACATTAAGAAAAAGGGAATCTCATATAGTGGGCAGCTTAAAGTTCTCATGACTGAGAACACAATGCTCACTTCTAGATTGAAGGAAAAACAAGACAAAGAAATACTGGAGAGAGAAATGAATCATACCATTCTAGACTGGCTTCTGCTGTACAAGGTCAAGATCAAAGTGTGACATCAAGAAAAGACCGAGAACTGACTTTCCACAGTGCTCATTTGCAAGGAAAAATGAATGCTGACGTGAATAATATAATATATAATGATGAGAAGCTTCATTAACTACTGTCTGAAGCTCAAAGGGAATCCAAAAGCCTAAAAATTAATCTCAATTATGCAGGAGATGCTCTAAGAGAAAATACATAGGTTTTAGAACATGCACAAGGAGACCTAAGTGAAACACAGTGTCAAATGAAGAAAGCTGAACCCATGTATCAAAACAAATAAGATAATGTGAAGAAACACACTGAACAGCAGGAGTCTCTGGAGCATAAAGTATTTCAACTACAAAGCAAAAATATGTGGCTTCCACAGCAATTCGTTCAGGTACATAAGAAAGCTGATAACCAAAGCAAGATAACAATATTCATTGTTTTGAAAGGAAAAAGCAACATCACCTCCTAGAAGAGAAAAATGAGGAGACATTTAATGACTGTAACCATTTAAAAGAATGTATATACCAATATGAAAAACAGAGAGCTGAAAGAGAAGTACTAAAAAAATAAATAAATATTTTTCAACCCTCCTGAAAGAAAATGTGAAGTCATATTTGGCCTTAGATAAATGCTGAATCTAGTTGAATATAGATGATAAATGTATTTGCTATGTCAGCTTAGAAACATGGCTTATTTCCACCAAATGCAAGTTAAAGCTGAGAGATATTTTACTTTAAGTAAAGACATTGTATCACTCATGAAATTTTAAGAATTTGTCAAAGGTTTTAATAGATTAATATTCTTTGTGGCCACATTTTATGACCACGATGAAGCAGATAAATGGGAATGCCTGTATCAGCAGGCATTAAGATTTTAAGAGAAAAGAATGCTGAACTTCAAATGACCCTAAAACTGAAAGAGGAAACATTAAGAAAAGGAATCTCATATAGTGGGCAGCTTAAAGTTCTCATGACTGAGAACACAATGCTCACTTCTAGATTGAAGGAAAAACAAGACAAAGAAATACTGAGAGAGAAATGAATCATACCATTCTAGACTGGCTTCTGCTGTACAAGGTCAAGATCAAAGTGTGACATCAAGAAAAGACCGAGAACTGACTTTCCACAGTGCTCATTTGCAAGGAAAAATGAATGCTGACGTGAATAATATAATATATAATGATGAGAAGCTTCATTAACTACTGTCTGAAGCTCAAAGGAATCCAAAAGCCTAAAAATTAATCTCAATTATGCAGGAGATGCTCTAAGAGAAAATACATAGGTTTTAGAACATGCACAAGGAGACCTAAGTGAAACACAGTGTCAAATGAAGAAAGCTGAACCCATGTATCAAAACAAATAAGATAATGTGAAGAAACACACTGAACAGCAGGAGTCTCTGGAGCATAAAGTATTTCAACTACAAAGCAAAAATATGTGGCTTCCACAGCAATTCGTTCAGGTACATAAGAAAGCTGATAACCAAAGCAAGATAACAATATTCATTGTTTTGAAAGGAAAAAGCAACATCACCTCCTAAGAGAGAAAAATGAGGAGACATTTAATGACTGTAACCATTTAAAAGAATGTATATACCAATATGAAAAACAGAGAGCTGAAAGAGAAGTACTAAAAAAATAAATAAATATTTTTCAACCCTCCTGAAAGAAAATGTGAAGTCATATTTGGCCTTAGATAAATGCTGAATCTAGTTGAATATAGATGATAAATGTATTTGCTATGTCAGCTTAGAAACATGGCTTATTTCCACCAAATGCAAGTTAAAGCTGAGAGATATTTTACTTTAAGTAAAGACATTGTATCACTCATGAAATTTTAAGAATTTGTCAAAGGTTTTTAATAAATTAATATTCTTTGTGGCCACATTTTATGACCACGATGAAGCAGATAAATGGGAATGCCTGTATCAGCAGGCATTAAGATCTTAAGAGAAAAGAATGCTGACCTTCAAATGACCCTAAAACTGAAAGAGGAAACATTAAGAAAAAGGGAATCTCATATAGTGGGCAGCTTAAAGTTCTCATGACTGAGAACACAATGCTCACTTCTAGATTGAAGGAAAAACAAGACAAAGAAATACTGGAGAGAAATGAATCATACCATTCTAGACTGGCTTCTGCTGTACAAGGTCAAGATCAAAGTGTGACATCAAGAAAAGACCGAGAACTGACTTTCCACAGTGCTCATTTGCAAGGAAAAATGAATGCTGACGTGAATAATATAATATATAATGATGAGAAGCTTCATTAACTACTGTCTGAAGCTCAAAGGGAATCCAAAAGCCTAAAAATTAATCTCAATTATGCAGGAGATGCTCTAAGAGAAAATACATAGGTTTTAGAACATGCACAAGGAGACCTAAGTGAAACACAGTGTCAAATGAAGAAAGCTGAACCCATGTATCAAAACAAATAAGATAATGTGAAGAAACACACTGAACAGCAGGAGTCTCTGGAGCATAAAGTATTTCAACTACAAAGCAAAAATATGTGGCTTCCACAGCAATTCGTTCAGGTACATAAGAAAGCTGATAACCAAAGCAAGATAACAATATTCATTGTTTTGAAAGGAAAAAGCAACATCACCTCCTAAGAGAGAAAAATGAGGAGACATTTAATGACTGTAACCATTTAAAAGAATGTATATACCAATATGAAAAACAGAGAGCTGAAAGAGAAGTACTAAAAAAATAAATAAATATTTTTCAACCCTCCTGAAAGAAAATGTGAAGTCATATTTGGCCTTAGATAAATGCTGAATCTAGTTGAATATAGATGATAAATGTATTTGCTATGTCAGCTTAGAAACATGGCTTATTTCCACCAAATGCAAGTTAAAGCTGAGAGATATTTTACTTTAAGTAAAGACATTGTATCACTCATGAAATTTTAAGAATTTGTCAAAGGTTGTTAATAGATTAATATTCTTTGTGGCCACATTTTATGACCACGATGAAGCAGATAAATGGGAATGCCTGTATCAGCAGGCATTAAGATTTTAAGAGAAAAGAATGCTGAACTTCAAATGACCCTCAAACTGAAAGAGGAAACATTAAAAAAAAGAGCATCTCAATATAGTGGGCAGCTTAAAGTTCTCATGACTGAGAACACAATGCTCACTTCTAGATTGAAGGAAAAACAAGACAAAGAAATACTGAGAGAGAAATGAATCATACCATTCTAGACTGGCTTCTGCTGTACAAGGTCAAGATCAAAGTGTGACATCAAGAAAAAGAGAACTGACTTTCCACAGTGCTCATTTGCAAGGAAAATGAATGCTGACGTGAATAATATAATATATAATGATGAGAAGCTTCATTAACTACTGTCTGAAGCTCAAAGGAATCCAAAAGCCTAAAAATCTCAATTATGCAGGAGATGCTCTAAGAGAAAATACATAGGTTTTAGAACATGCACAAGGAGACCTAAGTGAAACACAGTGTCAAATGAAGAAAGCTGAACCCATGTATCAAAACAAATAAGATAATGTGAAGAAACACACTGAACAGCAGGAGTCTCTGGAGCATAAAGTATTTCAACTACAAAGCAAAAATATGTGGCTTCCACAGCAATTCGTTCAGGTACATAAGAAAGCTGATAACCAAAGCAAGATAACAATATTCATTGTTTTGAAAGGAAAAAGCAACATCACCTCCTAAGAGAGAAAAATGAGGAGACATTTAATGACTGTAACCATTTAAAAGAATGTATATACCAATATGAAAAACAGAGAGCTGAAAGAGAAGTACTAAAAAAATAAATAAATATTTTTCAACCCTCCTGAAAGAAAATGTGAAGTCATATTTGGCCTTAGATAAATGCTGAATCTAGTTGAATATAGATGATAAATGTATTTGCTATGTCAGCTTAGAAACATGGCTTATTTCCACCAAATGCAAGTTAAAGCTGAGAGATATTTTACTTTAAGTAAAGACATTGTATCACTCATGAAATTTTAAGAATTTGTCAAAGGTTTTAATAGATTAATATTCTTTGTGGCCACATTTTATGACCACGATGAAGCAGATAAATGGGAATGCCTGTATCAGCAGGCATTAAGATTTTAAGAGAAAAGAATGCTGAACTTCAAATGACTCTCAAACTGAAAGAGGAAACATTAAAAAAAAGAGCATCTCAATATAGTGGGCAGCTTAAAGTTCTGATGGCTGACAACACAATGCTCACTTCTAAATTGAAGGAAAAACAAGACAAAGAAATACTGAGAGAGAAATGAATCATACCATTCTAGACTGGCTTCTGCTGTACAAGGTCAAGATCAAAGTGTGACATCAAGAAAAGACCGAGAACTGACTTTCCACAGTGCTCATTTGCAAGGAAAAATGAATGCTGACGTGAATAATATAATATATAATGATGAGAAGCTTCATTAACTACTGTCTGAAGCTCAAAGGAAATCCAAAAGCGTAAAAATGAATCTCAATTATGCAAGAGATGCTCTGAGGGAAAATACATTGGTTTCAGAACATGCACAAGGAGACCTAAGTGAAACACAATATCAAATGAAGAAAGCTGAACACATGTATCAAAACAAATAAGATAATGTGAAGAAACACACTGAACAGCAGGAGTCTCTGGAGCATAAAGTATTTCAACTACAAAGCAAAAATATGTGGCTTCCACAGCAATTCGTTCAGGTACATAAGAAAGCTGATAACCAAAGCAAGATAACAATATTCATTGTTTTGAAAGGAAAATGCAACATCATCTCCTAGAAGAGAAAAATGAGGAGACATTTAATGACTGTAACCATTTAAAAGAATGTATATACCAATATGAAAAACAGAGAGCTGAAAGAGAAGTACTAAAAAAATAAATAAATATTTTTCAACCCTCCTGAAAGAAAATGTGAAGTCATATTTGGCCTTAGATAAATGCTGAATCTAGTTGAATATAGATGATAAATGTATTTGCTATGTCAGCTTAGAAACATGGCTTATTTCCACCAAATGCAAGTTAAAGCTGAGAGATATTTTACTTTAAGTAAAGACATTGTATCACTCATGAAATTTTAAGAATTTGTCAAAGGTTGTTAATAGATTAATATTCTTTGTGGCCACATTTTATGACCACGATGAAGCAGATAAATGGGAATGCCTGTATCAGCAGGCATTAAGATTTTAAGAGAAAAGAATGCTGAACTTCAAATGACCCTAAAACTGAAAGAGGAAACATTAACAAAAAGAGAATCTCATATAGTGGGCAGCTTAAAGTTCGCTTGCTAAAAAGCCTGCTGAGATCCTGGCAGGCTGCATCTGACTAAGAGTCTGAATGGAAGGCTAGCTTGTGAGGAGGCCAGCCTAGAGACTGGCTGCACCAGAGGCTAACCAAGAGGCTGGCGAGGAAACTGGCAGAGTGGCAGATTGGCTATGCAAGAGGCTTGCTGGATGGCTGTTAAAAACACTGGCTGCATAGGAGGTTGGTCTGGAAGCTCACTGTCTGGGAGATTCGCTTAGAGGCTTTCTGAAAGTTTGGATCAGAGACTGGTTGTCTGGGAGCCTGGCTGAGAGCCTGTGGGAGAGGCTGTGGGAGAGGATGCCTTAAATGATTCCTAAATCGCTTGCTGAAGAATCCAGCAAGATGAATGTGACTTGAAGGCCTGATGCCAGGCTGGTTTTTTGGAGGCCGGCCTAGAGCCTGGCTGCATGGTAGGCTGATCAAATCACGAGCCTTTTGGCAGGGGAAGAGGCTTGCGGGAATGCTGATCCACATGCTGGCTGCATGGGAGGCTGGTCGGCTAGGAGGCCGACACAGAGGCTTGCTGGGAAACTTGCCAAGAACCCGGGTGAGAGGTGGCCAACTAGGAGGCTATCTGAGAGGCTGCCTCAAATTCTTGCTAATTTTGCTTGCTGAGGGCCTGGTAGACTGAGTCTGGCTAAAATCCTGGTTGTCTTGTTAGGAGACTGGCTACAAGATCCCGTGAAAGCTTCACGACTCTACTCAACAAATTTCTCCAGAAAGAGGCCGGAGTGTCCAAGGGCTTCTCCAGACCGCACTTTTTACTGGTGTTGGGCCGGATGTGGTGGTGATTAAAGGCGAGGGCAAGCGGCAGGGGCTGGGGCTCGGGAAGGGCGAGTGGGAGGTGCGGTCTCTCTCTTAAAAGGTGGCTGCAGCCATGCAGAGGCTCTCTGCTGCTGCTGTCAAGGGTGTGAGGAGCCTGGAGCGCCCACTCAGCTAGTCTAGAGCAAAGGCTCCTAAGTCATCCACTATGGGGACATCAGAAAGATGCACACAGCTGCCTCCCAGGACCACACCTGGAAGCTTGCAGGGGATGATGATGAAGACAACAACCATCGACCTGAACATAAGAGATGCAAAGAAGAGGTGCCATGCCCTGCCTGAGCTGGGGCTGCAGGAGGAGGTGACAGCTGTGGGAGGATCGCCTCTTCAGTGTGGGGTGTCGGGGGAGCCTGGGGACAAAGGGAGCAGGTGGAAGAGTGGGTCAGCGGCCAAGTGGAAATCTTGGGGCCCGGTGTCTGGGACTTCTTCCTGGGCAAGCTCTCCAGGCCTGGGATGGGGGCGCCCTGCAGGGCGGAGGGACCGGGCCACCTTAAAATCAACCCCAAATTTTGGCTGCTTTCTCCTTCACTCCCAACTGAGGTGGCTGGAAACGCTGGCTGCAAGGGAGGCTGGATTTGAGGCTGGCTAGTCAGGAGGCCGCCTAAGAGGCTGAGAGGCTTACTGGGAGGCTGGTCACGACATTGGTGGCATAAGAGGCTGGTTCTGAAGCTAGCTGGCTAACAGACTAAGAGGCTGGCTGGAAGACTGCTCAAGGAGCGGGTTGCGGGGAGGCTGGTCTAGTGAAGGACTCTTGGAAAATGGCCTAGAGGCTTGCTGAGAGGCTGGCTGGCTGGCTCGCTGGCAGACTGGTGGAGAGCCTGTGGGAGAGGCTTTCTGTCTGAGAAGCTGCCATAAACGCTTGCTAAAAGGCCTGCTGAGATCCTGGCAGGCTGCATCTGACTAAGAGTCTGAATGCAAGGCTGGCTTGTGAGGAGGCCAGCCTAGAGACTGGCTGCACCAGAGGCTAACCAAGAGGCTGGCGAGGAAACTGGCAGAGTGGCAGATTGGCTGTGCAAGAGGCTTGCTGGATGGCTGTTAAAAACACTGGCTGCATAGGAGGTTGGTCTGGAAGCTCACTGTCTGCGAGATTCGCTTAGAGGCTTTCTGAAAGTTTGGATCAGAGACTGGTTGTCTGGGAGCCTGGCTGAGAGCCTGTGGGAGAGGCTGTGGGAGAGGATGCCTTAAATGATTCCTAAATCGCTTGCTGAAGAATCCAGCAAGATGAATGTGACTTGAAGGCCTGATGCCAGGCTGGTTTTTTGGAGGCCGGCCTAGAGCCTGGCTGCATGGTAGGCTGATCAAATCACGAGCCTTTTGGCAGGGGAGGAGGCTTGCGGGAATGCTGATCCAAATGCAGGCTGCATGGGAGGCTGGTCTTCAGGCTGGCTGGCTAGGAGGCTGACACAGAGGCTTGCTGGAAGGCTTGGCAAGAATTAGTTCAACCGTTGAGGAAGGCAGTGTGTTGACTCCTCAAAGATCTAGAAGCAAAAATACCGCTGACCCAGCAATCCCGTTGCTAGGTATATACCCAAAAGAATATCAATCATTATATTATAAAGAGACATGCACATGTATGTTCACTGCAGCACTATTCACAATAGTAAAGACATGAAATCTACCAAAATGCCCATCAGTGTTAGACTGGATAAAGAAAATGTGGTACATTTGCACCATGAATTATCATGCAGGCCTAAAAAGAAACAAGATCATATCCTCTGCCGAGACATGGATGGAGCTGGAAGCCATTATCCTCAGAAAACTAATGCCAGAACAGAAAATCAAACAACACGTATTCTCACTTACAAGTAGGACCTAAATGATAAGAACACACAGATCCATGAGGGGTAACAACACACAGTGGGACTTGTTGTGGGGGCAGGAGGAGGACAGCATCAGGAAGAACAGCTAATTGATACTGGGCTTAATATCTGAGTGATGGGTTGCTCTGTGCAGCAAACCACTATGGCACACAATTACCTATGTAATAAACCTGCACATCCTGTACATGGACCCCAGAACTTAAAAGCTGAAGAGGCCGGGCGCGGTGGCTCAAGCCTGTAATCCCAGCACTTTGGGAGGCCGAGACGGGCGGATCACGAGGTCAGGAGATCGAGACCATCCTGGCTAACACGGTGAAACCCCGTCTCTACTAAAAATACAAAAACTAGCCGGGCGAGGTGGCGGGCGCCTGTAGTCCCAGCTACTCGGGAGGCTGAGGCAGGAGAATGGCGTAAACCCAGGAGGCGGAGCTTGCAGTGAGCTGAGATCGGGCCACTGCACTCCAGTCCGGGCGACAGAGCGAGACTCCGCCTCAAAAAAAAAAAAAAAAAAAAAGCTGAAGAAAAAATAAAGAAACTTTAGTGCTGTCCAGGGATGCACACTGAACAGAAAAAAATGGCGTGATGCTTATGATTTGCTTTATAATATTCCTGTAAAGATAGATAAATGGATAGATGGACAAAATGTGGGACAATCTTGATCACAGAAATTGAATAATGGGTATTTTAGTGTTACTTTTACTATTTTCTCTACTTTTGGATAGGTATACAAATTGTAATTAAAAGATAAAAAATAATTATACTAATCCCTGCTTTGAAACCAAATACGAACAGTACTCTGAAAAGATTCAAGCAATTTACGTGGTACTATATGGATCTCCCTCGCACCTCTGTGTAACATTTAAATATTTTGCAACTGGCCAGGCACAATGGCTCACGCCTATAATCCCAGCACTCTGAAGGCGGAGGCAGGTGGATCAATCATTATATTATAAAGAGACATGCACATGTATGTTCACTGCAGCACTATTCACAATAGTAAAGACATGAAATCTACCAAAATGCCCATCAGTGTTAGACTGGATAAAGAAAATGTGGTACATTTGCACCATGAATTATCATGCAGGCCTAAAAGAAACAAGATCATATCCTCTGCGAGACATGGATGGAGCTGGAAGCCATTATCCTCAGAAAACTAATGCCGGAACAGAAAATCAAACAACACGTATTCTCACTTACAAGTAGGACCTAAATGATAAGAACACACAGATCCATGAGGGGTAACAACACACAGTGGGACTTGTTGTGGGGGCAGGAGGAGGACAGCATCAGGAAGAACAGCTAATTGATACTGGGCTTAATATCTGAGTGATGGGTTGCTCTGTGCAGCAAACCACTATGGCACACAATTACCTATGTAATAAACCTGCACATCCTGTACATGGACCCCAGAACTTAAAAGCTGAAGAGGCCGGGCGCGGTGGCTCAAGCCTGTAATCCCAGCACTTTGGGAGGCCGAGGCAGGCGGATCACGAGGTCAGGAGATCGAGACCATCCTGGCTAACACGGTGAAACCCCGTCTCTACTAAAAATACAAAAACTAGCCGGGCGGTGGCGGGCGCCTGTAGTCCCAGCTACTCGGGAGGCTGAGGCAGGAGAATGGCGTAAACCCAGGAGGCGGAGCTTGCAGTGAGCTGAGATCGGGCCACTGCACTCCAGTCCAGGCGACAGAGCGAGACTCCGCCTCAAAAAAAAAAAAAAAAAAAGCTGAAGAAAAATAAAGAAACTTTAGTGCTGTCCAGGGATGCACACTGAACAGAAAAAATGGCGTGATGCTTATGATTTGCTTTATAATATTCCTGTAAAGATAGATAAATGGATAGATGGACAAAATGTGGGACAATCTTGATCACAGAAATTGAATAATGGGTATTTTAGTGTTACTTTTACTATTTTCTCTACTTTTGGATAGGTATACAAATTGTAATTAAAAGATAAAAAATAATTATACTAATCCCTGCTTTGAAACCAAATACGAACAGTACTCTGAAAAGATTCAAGCAATTTACGTGGTACTATATGGATCTCCCTCGCACCTCTGTGTAACATTTAAATATTTTGCAACTGGCCAGGCACAATGGCTCACGCCTATAATCCCAGCACTCTGGAAGGCGGAGGCAGGTGGATCACCTTATGTCAGGAGTTCAAGACCAGCCTGGTTAACATGGTGAAACCCTGCAGGAGAATTGCTTGAGCCTGGGAGGAGAAGTCTGCAGTGAGCCGAGATGGCGCCACTGCACTCTAGCCAGGGTGACAAGAGCAAGACTCCATCTCAAAAAATATAAATATAAATATAAATAAAAGATCTTTCTTAAATTCTTACTTCATGTTATTAGCATCAAATCTGAAGGGCTCCATTACAAAAACTCTTTGAGACAAGAAACAAATGTATTTTTGAGAAACCACACAAAATATAGTAATTATCACAGCTGTTAAAAGAAATGTGCTCATAAATAAATAACAGTAAAGGAATAGAGGCTTTCAGTCACACCAGGAAGTGCTATTAATTATAATTCCTCTGTTGATTCTGAAAGAAAATATATAAACCTACTTCTAACAAATTTTACATAAAACAAAAATCTCTTGGAGTTGAGAATGAAAAGCAAAAGTTCTAGAAAAAAGTGAGGCCAACTGTGGAACATGCTCATCACATATCACTAAAGATATCCCAATCAACCCCCTGTCTCCCCATCCCTCTTATTCTACTTAATTATTTTCCAGACCACTAACACACTTGTTATATATTACGTATCTCCTACTTACTATGCATGTTTTCCTACAAGATTGAATGCTCCAGAATACATGGGGCAGCGCAGTGCCTTCTGCATTGCCAGTTCCTGGCACCTGACTCACAGGTGCCAAATGGCTGCAGGATTATGACGCTGGAAGTAGTGAGTATTTCCTCAATACTTGCAGTGGTTCATAACAACGAAAAATCTAAGACTGCCTCTCTCCCTTTCAGGAACCTTAAAGGAAGCAGCAAATACTGCTGGCTTCTCACAAGTGGTTATGTTCCAAGATCCACCTAAAGCCATGAGCAGTACAAAGAGAACCAAGCTTTTATTGTTTACAAGTAAATGATTAATAAACTATTGTTTTAGCTATAATAGAAAGCCAAAATATTTTCCAATGGAAAAATAACTCCTCGACAGTGTCCTCCTTCTATGAGAAAGAAGTAAGCTTGCTTGGTGGCAAGGGCCAATGATTCTATTAGGTTTAGCTGATTCTTTATCTTTTTGTTAGAGACAGGGTCTTTCTCAGTTGCCCAGGCTGGAGTGTAGTAGCCTCAAACTCCTGGGCTCAGGCAATCCTCCCATCTCAGCCTTCAGAGCAGCTGGGACCACAAGTATATGCCACAACACTTGGCTAATTGTTAATGCTTTTGCAGAGATGGGGTCTCTGTTGCCTAGGCTGGTCTCAAACTCCTGGCCTAAAGCCATCCTCCTTCCTCAGCCTCTCAAAAGTGCTAGGATTCCAGGCTTGAGTCACTATGTCCAGCCAAGTTTAGCAGATTATTTTTACCATGCTCAATTTCAAAAAAACAAACAAACAAACCAGGAGGGCAGAGGTGAGGCCTCTCATGCAGATCCTTCTTCTCAGATTTCATCTCCTCATAAATCCTAGTGACATCACAGTGGTATTTCCAATGATAGACAATGTTCACCACCTGACCTATTTTATTACATGACTTAAAAATATAATGACTTGAAAAGTGGAGAGATTCTTATTGGTTACTGGCTGATTTATAGTCAGGTATTAGGGAGATCAAATATCACAAAAAGTATTCATGAGGAGGAGAAACTTAAAATTTTCAATTTTTTCCATACACGTATTCTCACTTACAAGTAGGACCTAAATGATAAGAACACACAGATCCATGAGGGGTAACAACACACAGTGGGACTTGTTGTGGGGGCAGGAGGAGGACAGCATCAGGAAGAACAGCTAATTGATACTGGGCTTAATATCTGAGTGATGGGTTGCTCTGTGCAGCAAACCACTATGGCACACAATTACCTATGTAATAAACCTGCACATCCTGTACATGGACCCCAGAACTTAAAAGCTGAAGAGGCCGGGCGCGGTGGCTCAAGCCTGTAATCCCAGCACTCTGGAAGGCGGAGGCAGGTGGATCACCTTATGTCAGGAGTTCAAGACCAGCCTGGTTAACATGGTGAAACCCTGCAGGAGAATTGCTTGAGCCTGGGAGGAGAAGTCTGCAGTGAGCCGAGATGGCGCCACTGCACTCTAGCCAGGGTGACAAGAGCAAGACTCCATCTCAAAAATATAAATATAAATAAAAGATCTTTCTTAAATTCTTACTTCATGTTATTAGCATCAAATCTGAAGGGCTCCATTACAAAAACTCTTTGAGACAAGAAACAAATGTATTTTTGAGAAACCACACAAAATATAGTAATTATCACAGCTGTTAAAAGAAATGTGCTCATAAATAAATAACAGTAAAGGAATAGAGGCTTTCAGTCACACCAGGAAGTGCTATTAATTATAATTCCTCTGTTGATTCTGAAAGAAAATATATAAACCTACTTCTAACAAATTTTACATAAAACAAAATCTCTTGGAGTTGAGAATGAAAAGCAAAAGTTCTAGAAAAAGTGAGGCCAACTGTGGAACATGCTCATCACATATCACTAAAGATATCCCAATCAACCCCTGTCTCCCCATCCCTCTTATTCTACTTAATTATTTTCCAGACCACTAACACACTTGTTATATATTACGTATCTCCTACTTACTATGCATGTTTTCCTACAAGATTGAATGCTCCAGAATACATGGGGCAGCGCAGTGCCTTCTGCATTGCCAGTTCCTGGCACCTGACTCACAGGTGCCAAATGGCTGCAGGATTATGACGCTGGAAGTAGTGAGTATTTCCTCAATACTTGCAGTGGTTCATAACAACGAAAAATCTAAGACTGCCTCTCTCCCTTTCAGGAACCTTAAAGGAAGCAGCAAATACTGCTGGCTTCTCACAAGTGGTTATGTTCCAAGATCCACCTAAAGCCATGAGCAGTACAAAGAGAACCAAGCTTTTATTGTTTACAAGTAAATGATTAATAAACTATTGTTTTAGCTATAATAGAAAGCCAAAATATTTTCCAATGGAAAAATAACTCCTCGACAGTGTCCTCCTTCTATGAGAAAGAAGTAAGCTTGCTTGGTGGCAAGGGCCAATGATTCTATTAGGTTTAGCTGATTCTTTATCTTTTTGTTAGAGACAGGGTCTTTCTCAGTTGCCCAGGCTGGAGTGTAGTAGCCTCAAACTCCTGGGCTCAGGCAATCCTCCCATCTCAGCCTTCAGAGCAGCTGGGACCACAAGTATATGCCACAACACTTGGCTAATTGTTAATGCTTTTGCAGAGATGGGGTCTCTGTTGCCTAGGCTGGTCTCAAACTCCTGGCCTAAAGCCATCCTCCTTCCTCAGCCTCTCAAAAGTGCTAGGATTCCAGGCTTGAGTCACTATGTCCAGCCAAGTTTAGCAGATTATTTTTACCATGCTCAATTTCAAAAACAAACAAACAAACAAACCAGGAGGGCAGAGGTGAGGCCTCTCATGCAGATCCTTCTTCTCAGATTTCATCTCCTCATAAATCCTAGTGACATCACAGTGGTATTTCCAATGATAGACAATGTTCACCACCTGACCTATTTTATTACATGACTTAAAAATATAATGACTTGAAAAGTGGAGAGATTCTTATTGGTTACTGGCTGATTTATAGTCAGGTATTAGGGAGATCAAATATCACAAAAGTATTCATGAGGAGGAGAAACTTAAAATTTTCAATTTTTCCAAATACGAACAGTACTCTGAAAAGATTCAAGCAATTTACGTGGTACTATATGGATCTCCTCGCACCTCTGTGTAACATTTAAATATTTTGCAACTGGCCAGGCACAATGGCTCACGCCTATAATCCCAGCACTTTGGGAGGCCGAGGCAGGCGGATCACGAGGTCAGGAGATCGAGACCATCCTGGCTAACACGGTGAAACCCCGTCTCTACTAAAAATACAAAAACTAGCCGGGCGAGGTGGCGGGCGCCTGTAGTCCCAGCTACTCGGGAGGCTGAGGCAGGAGAATGGCGTAAACCCAGGAGGCGGAGCTTGCAGTGAGCTGAGATCGGGCCACTGCACTCCAGTCCGGCGACAGAGCGAGACTCCGCCTCAAAAAAAAAAAAAGCTGAAGAAAAATAAAGAAACTTTAGTGCTGTCCAGGGATGCACACTGAACAGAAAAAATGGCGTGATGCTTATGATTTGCTTTATAATATTCCTGTAAAGATAGATAAATGGATAGATGGACAAAATGTGGGACAATCTTGATCACAGAAATTGAATAATGGGTATTTTAGTGTTACTTTTACTATTTTCTCTACTTTTGGATAGGTATACAAATTGTAATTAAAAGATAAAAATAATTATACTAATCCCTGCTTTGAAACCAAATACGAACAGTACTCTGAAAAGATTCAAGCAATTTACGTGGTACTATATGGATCTCCTCGCACCTCTGTGTAACATTTAAATATTTTGCAACTGGCCAGGCACAATGGCTCACGCCTATAATCCCAGCACTCTGGAAGGCGGAGGCAGGTGGATCACCTTATGTCAGGAGTTCAAGACCAGCCTGGTTAACATGGTGAAACCCTGCAGGAGAATTGCTTGAGCCTGGGAGGAGAAGTCTGCAGTGAGCCGAGATGGCGCCACTGCACTCTAGCCAGGGTGACAAGAGCAAGACTCCATCTCAAAAATATAAATATAAATAAAAGATCTTTCTTAAATTCTTACTTCATGTTATTAGCATCAAATCTGAAGGGCTCCATTACAAAAACTCTTTGAGACAAGAAACAAATGTATTTTTGAGAAACCACACAAAATATAGTAATTATCACAGCTGTTAAAAGAAATGTGCTCATAAATAAATAACAGTAAAGGAATAGAGGCTTTCAGTCACACCAGGAAGTGCTATTAATTATAATTCCTCTGTTGATTCTGAAAGAAAATATATAAACCTACTTCTAACAAATTTTACATAAAAAAAAATCTCTTGGAGTTGAGAATGAAAAGCAAAAGTTCTAGAAAAAGTGAGGCCAACTGTGGAACATGCTCATCACATATCACTAAAGATATCCCAATCAACCCCTGTCTCCCCATCCCTCTTATTCTACTTAATTATTTTCCAGACCACTAACACACTTGTTATATATTACGTATCTCCTACTTACTATGCATGTTTTCCTACAAGATTGAATGCTCCAGAATACATGGGGCAGCGCAGTGCCTTCTGCATTGCCAGTTCCTGGCACCTGACTCACAGGTGCCAAATGGCTGCAGGATTATGACGCTGGAAGTAGTGAGTATTTCCTCAATACTTGCAGTGGTTCATAACAACGAAAAATCTAAGACTGCCTCTCTCCCTTTCAGGAACCTTAAAGGAAGCAGCAAATACTGCTGGCTTCTCACAAGTGGTTATGTTCCAAGATCCACCTAAAGCCATGAGCAGTACAAAGAGAACCAAGCTTTTATTGTTTACAAGTAAATGATTAATAAACTATTGTTTTAGCTATAATAGAAAGCCAAAATATTTTCCAATGGAAAAATAACTCCTCGACAGTGTCCTCCTTCTATGAGAAAGAAGTAAGCTTGCTTGGTGGCAAGGGCCAATGATTCTATTAGGTTTAGCTGATTCTTTATCTTTTTTTGTTAGAGACAGGGTCTTTCTCAGTTGCCCAGGCTGGAGTGTAGTAGCCTCAAACTCCTGGGCTCAGGCAATCCTCCCATCTCAGCCTTCAGAGCAGCTGGGACCACAAGTATATGCCACAACACTTGGCTAATTGTTAATGCTTTTGCAGAGATGGGGTCTCTGTTGCCTAGGCTGGTCTCAAACTCCTGGCCTAAAGCCATCCTCCTTCCTCAGCCTCTCAAAAGTGCTAGGATTCCAGGCTTGAGTCACTATGTCCAGCCAAGTTTAGCAGATTATTTTTTACCATGCTCAATTTCAAAAAAAACAAACAAACAAACCAGGAGGGCAGAGGTGAGGCCTCTCATGCAGATCCTTCTTCTCAGATTTCATCTCCTCATAAATCCTAGTGACATCACAGTGGTATTTCCAATGATAGACAATGTTCACCACCTGACCTATTTTATTACATGACTTAAAAATATAATGACTTGAAAAGTGGGAGAGATTCTTATTGGTTACTGGCTGATTTATAGTCAGGTATTAGGGGAGATCAAATATCACAAAAAGTATTCATGAGGAGGAGAAACTTAAAATTTTCAATTTTTTCCATATACGAATTTTTAGACTTAAAGTAGTATAAATAGTTAAAAAGTAAGTACATGAATCCTGCAAATAACATACAAACAGTGACCTACATTTGTCTTTGCCAACTGAGTTGCACCTAAAAGCTGGTCTTTGAAGACTCAGTGAGTGCTATGCACCCCACTTCAAATCCATAGGGAGGGCAGGGCTCCTCGCCCAGGAGACTTGACTTCTGTGCACTGAAACTCAAAGGGTCTGTTTCAGAAGATGAAAGCCCCAGGGTCATGGGAACGTGGATCCCCACTGCAACTTGTGGCACTTCCAGGTGTGGTGCCTGCAGTCCTTCCTGTGCCCCTAAGTGTCACAATGCATGCTATGGGACCAACAGCCTCAGGCATTTCTGCTGGCTTAGAGAATGCTTTAATGCTACAGATTCATTCTATGAATGTTTGTTGAGCACCTGCTTGAGAAGTAAACAAGACAGGCACCATCCGGGCTGTCAGAGCTACTGTGCTGCAGCAGGAGGAAAAATGTCAGTCAGCACCGCTCCGTGGAAAATAAAAGGATGATGAGTCAGCGAGCCTCAAGGCTGAGGTGTGATGGTGCTCAGTGAGACCTCTCCAATATGGTCATGTTTAAACTGTGACACAAATAGAAAGGAGAGGCACAGAAAACTCTAAAGAAAGAGCATTCCATAAACACCACCCCTCAGCATGACAGTGCCAGGAGGCTGCAACTTGAGAGGAAGAAAGGTATGCAGACCACCACATTGGCTGGCACAGAGCAAGCAATCACAGAGGGGATGATGGGATGGCAGAGCAACAGCAGGACGCAGCTCACCCACGCCCCTGCAGGCCCGATCGGGGCTGTGAGGTTATTCCAGGTACAGTGGGAAGCCACTACAGATGACAGACCAGAGAATGACAGACCTCCTACTTCCAATGAAACTGACCTGGCTGCTCTGTGGCATGGCTTTGACTGAGGGCTGGAAGGCAGTGAAGGAAGATGGGGGATTTGTATTCAGGGCGGAATCAGCAGGCCTTGCTAGGCTGGATGTGGGAAGGGAGGAAAGTAACATCTCAAGGTAACTCCTGGGTGTCTGGCCAGGTAGACTCGAAGACAAGTGCACTGGAGGAAAATGGGGACTCTTCCTAGGACAGGTCAGGCCCCAGAAGGGGTCAAACAAGTGGATGAATACAAAGGTCCACTGTGAAGAGAATTTCAAGGGCCAGGAATGAGAGTCATGAAGATATGGACAGTATCTTTTTTTAAGATGTGGGCAAGTGGGATTATTTTATTTTATTTCTTGAGATAGCATCTTTCTCTGTCACCTATGCTGGAGTGCAGTAGTGTGATAAGTACTCACTGCAGCCTCAACCTTCTCAGCTCAAGCAATCTTCCCACCAAGTTTTTATTTTGTTTAACAAACGTGGTCTTGACCTGGTTTGGTGACTTGTGCCTCTAATCCCAGCATTTGGGGAGGCTTTGAAGGGTGGATTGCTCAAGGCTGGGAGTTGGAGATCAGCCTGGGCAGCATAGTAAGACCCTGTCTCTACCAAAAAAAAGGAAGAGGATGAAGTCATGGAAGACAATTTTTCCACAGACTATGGATGGGGAGGATAAATTCAGTATGTTTCAAGTGCATTACATTTATTGTGCACTTTATTTCTATTATTATTACTTTCTAATATATAATGAAATAATTATATAACTTTCCACAATGAAAAGTCAGTGGGAAGCCCGAGCTCTTTTTCCTGCAACTATACAGCCTCAACTGAGGATGATGGGAGACAGTGACAGATATCAGACAATAGATTCTCATAAGGACAACACAACCTACTTTCCTGGTATGAGTAGTTCACAATAGGGTTCACATTCTTATCAGAATCTAATGGTGCCTCTGATCTGACACGAGGCTGAGGCAGGAGAACTGCTTGAACCCGGGAGGAGGAGGTTGCAGTGAGTCAAGATAAAGTGGAAGCATTTATTATGTACTTATATGCCAGGAATTAATGTGAAGCACTTTACCATCTTATCCAGTCTTCAGGATACATCTTCAGTTCTCATGACCACAGAAGAGGATACTAAGGTTCAGACAGGAGAAGAGACGTGGCCAGGCAGTGTGTCCCCAGAGCCTACGATCTTGCCACTAGGTTACAGTGCTTCCAGGTAGCACATGTTAGGAGGTTTTTGCTTTAAATAAACCAGTAAAAAACACAGGCAAAAAAGGGGTAAGTTATTAAAAAGTGAAAGAAACACCAAGAGAACCTTAACAAAATAACTAAAAATATTATGGAAAAGTTACTGAATTCATTAGCAAATTTATTCTAACTCTAGATTTTCATTGAGGAGTAGGTTGTATTACTCATGATGAAGAAAACATGTTTCGGTCACCAGGTGTGGCCTAGGTGGGCACCCTCTGGCCAAGGGGGCTGCCATGGGGGCTGCCATGGGGGCTGTTGGCTGGCCCTGTGCCTCTCATCAGAACTTAGATATAGATATGTCACCAGACTTTCAAGGAAACACTGCAGTGGGTGTCTCTGGTTGGAGGAGAGGACTGATGAGGGTTAGACCTTAAAAATACAAGTTTAAGGGGGACCCTAGATCTTAAAAATGCAAAGTTGAGAAGGACCCCAAAGCAAAACATACCAACTGCTTTCTCCCAATCATTAAAACGCCAGAAGGGTGTAATGTTTTTGCAGTCTACTTGTAGTATTTTGTAGCCTAGTGGTACTAGGCTTATAAGTAGCCCCTCGAGATGTTCATATTCTGATCCAGGAACCTGTGAACATTACCTTACACGGTAAAAGAAGCTTTGCAGATGTAATGAAGTTAAGGACCTTTGGCAGGAAAGATTATCCCAGCTTGTTTAGGTGGCAAGTTGATGTCCTCACTCGGATCCTTGTAAGAGCAGAGCAGGTGTTGGGAGAGTGGTGGGAGGTGTAGTAATGGAAGTAAGAAATTGGGAGTCATTCAAGGAGGGCATCCAAAGTCAAGGAGTGGAGGCTGCTTCCAGAGCCAGGAAATGGATTCTCCCACAGAGTCTCCAAGGCACTTGCCCTGCTCCCACCTTGACTCAGTGGGAGGGAATTTAGAATTCTGCCTCCAGAACTGTGAGAGAATACATATATGTTGTTTAAAGACACTAAATATGTGGCTCACACCTGTAATCCCAGCACTTTGGGAGGCCAAGACGGGCGGATTACTAGGTCAGGAGATTGAGACCATCCTGGCTAACGCGATAAAACCCCGACTCTACTAAAAATACAAATCATTAGCCGGGTGTGGTGGCAGGTGCCTGGAGTCCCAACTACTCTGGAGGCTGAGGCAGGAGAATGGCGTGATCCCATGAGGTGGAGCTGGCAGTGAGCTGACATCACACCACTGCACTCCAGCCTGGGTGACAGAGCGAGACTCCATCTCAAAAATTAATTAATTAATTAATTAATTAATTAATTAATTCTGGCAGCAGCAATAGGAAGCTAGTATTACTAGCCCTCGCATGAAGCCCAAACATTAAATTTTCTTTTGTAACATGGCCTGGGCCCGATAGCGACTGCACAATGGTACTCAATGGCCTTAAAATGGAATCTTTGACTTTCAAATTGAACGAAATCTTGAACATTTTATCCACTTCAATGGCAAAAGGTCTGAGGTTTCTTATATTCAAGCTTTCATTTACCTCCACCACTCCTGACCTTCCGTTTGTCAATCTTGCACCTCTTTCCAGGCTGTCAACATACCTATTATCAGAAGGAAATGCAATAGCTGGTTCTGCAGCTAAACAAGCAGCCCTTAAGCCCTGATCCCTTCTACCTGTTCTGCAGCTCAAAAGCCCTCATACTCACAAGAAGAAAGCCTCAATCTTTCTGTGGCTGGGGCCACAAACAAGGAGGGCTGGTTCTTTCTAGACAATAAGCTTCTCTTGCCCATGTCCCAGAAAAACTCCATACTCACATTCACAGCCTCTTTCACAGCAGCTATCATCCTCTCCTTCAGCTTTTATAACTTCACTTGCAGTCTCCTGCCATGACCACCACCCTTAACTCACTCAGGTCCATAACCATCTACAACCAAGTTCTTTCCAGGGAGCTCTCAGACCACCCACTTAGCCCAGAAATCAAGCTAAAGGGCACCCTCCAGTGTTCGGAGGCCACTACAAACCTGGAAAATTGATTTCATTCATATGCCCTCTCGCAAGAAACATGACTATATCCTCACCCCTGTTGACCACATTCAACAGGCAGATTGAGGTCTCTTCCACCACCACCAAGAGGGCAAAAGTGGTTACCTCAATCTTCCTACAACAAATTATCCCAACGTTTGAACTGCCCACAACCATACAGTCTGATCACGGCCCTGCCTTTATCTCAAAGGTCACTGGACAGGTCTCCAAGGCCTTAAATATCAAATGGATCCTCCACTCCCTTATTGCTCCCAATATTTGGACAAGGTAAAGGGGGCCAACGGTCTTCTAAAACAACTAACTAAACTTGCCCTGAAGGTTAAGATCCCTGGCCCATGCTTCTACCCAGTGAGCTCATAAGGTTGAAAGCCCTTCCCTGTCAGCCAATAAACCTAAGCCCCTTCAAACTATGTAGCGGCCTTTCACCCTACATAGTTTCCCACAAACCACAACTTCCCTCACTGATGAAGTCTGGCCCACCCTACATCTCAGGGGCATTCTCCTCAGAGAATACGCTGATGCATTTCTACCCCAACCAAACCCTGACACCCAGCTCACAACCTTACCCTCCAACTCAAGAGACTGGGTATGAGTGGATGAATCTCCACCCCATTA
>CM058076.1:39300763-39336940 GCA_030247045.1 Colobus guereza
TCCTCTCCTCCCTCCCTCACCCCAATCAAATTGTGTGATCAGACCTGAGAAAAAGAGACTTAAAAGAGAACAGGGTGAGGACTTCTGCAGCAGCAAAATGACCAAATGAAGAAGCTTGTGCCCCACTTTTCACTACACGGAGGAATAGCCCAGGTGCTTGTGTGCCTGGAATTGGTAGGTTCTTGGTCTTGCTGACTTCAAGAATGAAGCCGCGGACCCTCTGAGTGTTACAGTTCTTTTTTTTTTTTTTTTTTTTGAGACGGAGTCTGGCTCTGTCGCCCAGGCTGGAGCGCAGTGGCGGATCTCAGCTCGCTGCAAGCTCCGCCTCCCAGGTTCACGCCATTCTCCTGACTCAGCCTCCTGAGTAGCTGGGACTACAGGCGCCCACCACCTCGCCCGGCTAGTTTTTGTATTTTTAGTAGAGACGGGGTTTCACCGTATTAGCCAGGATGGTCTCGATCTCCTGACCTCGTGATCCACCCGTCTCAGCCTCCCAAAGTGCTGGGATTACAGGCTTGAGCCACCGCGCCCGGCCAGTGTTACAGTTCTTAAAGATGGTGTGTCCTGAGTTTGTTCCTTCAGATGTTCAGATGTGTTTGCAATTTCTTCCTTCTGGTGTGTTTGTGGTCTCACTGACTTCAGGAGTGAAGTTGCAGACCTTGGCAGTGAGTGTTACAGCTCAGAAAGGCAGCATGGACCCAGAGTGAACAGCAGCAAGATTTATTGTAAAGAGCAAAGGAACAAACCTTCCACAGTGTAGAAGTGGACCCCAGTGGGTTGCCACTGCTGGCCCGGCAGCCTGCTTTTATTCCCTTATCTGACCCCACCCACATCCTGCTGATTGATCCATTTTACAGAGAGCTGATTGGTGTATTTACAATCCTTTAGCCAGACACAGAGTGCTAGACAGAAAGTTCACCAAATCCCCACTAGGTTAGCTAGATACAGAGTACTGATTGGTGTATTTATAATCCCTTAGCTAGACACAAAGGTTCTCCAAGTCCCTACTAGACTCAGGAGCCCAGTTGGCTTCACCCAGTGGATCCCGCACCAGGGCTGCATGCGGAGCTGCCTACCAGGCCCGCGCCTGAGACCGCACTCCTCAGCCCTTGGGCAGTCGATGGGACTGCGCAAGGCTGCCCAAGGCGGCGCTCGTGGGCCAGGCTCGGGTCGCAGGAGCCCAAGGCGCAGGGGCGGGCTCGGGCATGGCGGGCAGCAGGTCTCCAGCCTTGCCTCGGGGACGCGGGAGCGGGCGGTGGAGGGAGAGGAGGCAGCTGACGCCGGGCGAGAATTGGAGCGCACCGCCTGCAGGCCTACACTGCTGGGGGAACCTGCGCACCCTCTGCATCTGCTGGCCCGGGTGCTAAGCCCCTCACTGCCAGGGGCCTGCGGCCCCCCCCCGGCCGCTCCTAATGCTGGGCCCGCCAAGCCCATGCCCGCCCAAAACTCGCGCTGGCTCAAGCACTCCATGCAGCCCTGGTTCCTGCCCGCGCCTCCCTCCACACCTCCCCACAAGCAGCGGGAGCCAGCTCCGGCCTTGGCCAGCCCAGAGAAGGGCTCCCACAGTGCCGTGGCGGGCTGAAGCGCCCCTCAAGCGCTGCCAGAGTGGACGCCGAGGCTGAGGAGGTGCCCGCGCCAAGAACAAGGGCTGATAGCATGTCGTCACCTCTCACTTGGGAGACAGCAGCAGCCGGAGGTCCTGGCCAGGTGTGGTGACTCATGCCTATAATCTCAACACTTTGGGAGGCCAAGGCAAGAGGATCGCTTGAGGCCAGGTGTTCGAGAACAACCTGGGCAACGTAGTGAGACCCCATCTCTACAAAAAGTAGAACAATTTGCTGGGCGTGGTGGCATGCTCTGTAGTCTCAACTATTCAGGAGCCTAAGGTGGGAGGACAGCTCAAGCCCAGGAGTTCAATGCTGCCATGAGCCACGATGGCATCACTGAATTCTAGCTTGGGCAACACAGTGAGATCCTGTCGAAATAATAAAATGAAATAAAATAAAATGCCATCTCTCTCAGAAAACCACCAACCAGTAAATGATGATACCCATAAATGGGAGATGAACAGGAGCTTTCGGCTGTATTATCCCACACAAATCCTCCTTCAATCAGTTCGTTCATTAGGAGACTTTTGCTGTTGCAAGGATAAGGAAATGGTCAACTTGTGCAAGAATCCTCTGTATGAGAAGGAAAAGACACAATACCAGAATTTGGATTTTCTGTCAGATCTCTTTCTTACCTCTCTGACACGTTTAACTGAGTAACTATCAAAAAGCAAAGGGAAATAAATACTAGACTTGATCTCTATCCTTGAAGAGCTTCCTGATCTGTCTGGGAATTCAGGGCATGATCTGGCTGTGAGTCACAGCTGTAATATCTCAGTACAGGGCTGGGACGTTATGTAAGGGCAATGAGTTTATGCTTGCATTCTAGGGATAATCAGCTCTCACCTGCTCTCTAGAATGCCCAGCCCAGAGGCAATCAGCGGTACTTAATCAGAAAGGGCCACACACTGGGTGATATGGCTTGGCTCTGTGTCCCCACTGAAATCTCATCTTGATTTGTAATCTCCATGTGCTGGGGGAGGGGCCTGGTGGGAGGTGATTGAATCATGGGGGCTGATTTCCCCCTTGCTGTTCTTGTGATAGTGAGTTCTCCCGAGACCTGGTTGTTTGAAAGTATGTGGCACTTTCCCCTTCACTCTCTCTCCTGCTTTACAGTAGTAAGACATGCTTGCTTCCCCTAGTCCTCCCACATGATTGTAAATTTCCTGAGGCCTCCTAGTCAGGCTTCCTGCTAAGCCTGAAGAACTGTGAGTCAATTAAACCTCTTTTCTTCATGTAAATTACCCAGTCTGAAGTAGTTCTGTACAGCAGTGTGAAAACAGACTAATACACTGAGGCAACAAATACAAGTTCATCTGTTATCATTATTGCCATCAAAAATTCACATTTTGCAAGTCAGTAGGGCAGTTCCTCAAAAAATTAAATTACCACATGACCCAGCCATCTCGCTTCTGGATATTTATCCAAATGAATTGAAAGCAGGGTCACAAAGAGATATTCAAACACCCATGTTCATAGCAGCTCTATTCACAGTAAGCCAAAACATAGAGCAACTCAAGTGTTCATCAAAGGATGAGTGCATAAACAAAAGGTGGTATATACATGTGAAGGAATTCAGCATTAAAAAGGTAGAAAATTATAACATGTGCCACAATATGAATGAATTTCTTGAATTCAGACAATGAAGATGGTACAGCCTAAACCCTGACTTTTGATCCTAGTATTGTTTTTGGTTAAGCTGTTCTTTTTGATGGTAGACATCAGGTCCATTTTCTCTTAAAACTATTTTGTGTTTACCATAGTAAAATTATGTTTCCAATCCATCTAAAAGCTGCATGAAATTATTTAGATCTGGAGGAAGAAGGGGGCTAGAAAAAGCATCATCTCACACCATTTGGGATGAACCTTGAGGACATTATGCCAAGTAAAATGGGACAATCACAAAAGGACAAGTATTGTCTGATTCCACTTAATGAAGTAGTGAACATCAACTTCATAGACAGAAAGTAGAATGCTGATTGCCAGGGGTTCGAGGCAGGAGAGAATGGGGAGTTATTGTTTAATGGGGACAGAGTTTCCATTTTGCAAGATGAAGAGTTCTGAAGATAGATGGTGGTGATGTTTGCACAACAATGTGAATGTATTCAATGCTATTAAAATGTACCCTTACAATGATTAAGATGGTACATTTTCCAGCCTGGCCAACAGGGCATAACCCCATCTCTACTAAAAATGCAAAAATTAGCTGGGTGTGGTGGTGTGTGCCCGTAGTACCAGCTACTCGGGAGACTGAGGCACGAGAATCGCTTGAACCCAGGAGGTGGAGGCTGCAGAGAGTCGAGATTGCACCACTGCCCTCTAGCCTGGACAACAGCGTAAGACTCTGTCTCAAAAAAAAAAAAAGGTAAATTTTATGTTTCGTGTATTTAACTAGAATTTTTAAAATAACAATAAATAGATACATTTATAAAAAATTGTTTTAATGTTTTGCAAAATGAATGTCAAAAATGGGTTTTCCTTAGTGAAACAAGTGACTTTCAAGTAGCATAATTAATATTAGAAAATGACTTTCATTGGTGAAATGAAATGTATTCAGAGCACGTGGATTCACTAAAATTGTCATTCCTCCGCACTGGGCATAGAAGAGCATTCGACCAGTGCTGGGCACTCAAAGGACAGCACTCGAGGTCTGATCCCTGAGCAGAGCACAGTGTAGTCAGTGATGTTTGTAGAGAAGGGGTCTCATCATGTTGCCCAGGCTGATCAGGAAATCCTGGCCTCAAGCAATCCTCCTGCCTCAGCCTCCTGAGCTAGGATTAATCCATTGTTGAAGAGTACATGGATGTTACTTTGCAGACTGTCAACCTGAATTTGTATTTGAATTTGTATTTGCTTGACATTGTGTAATTATTAGTTTCAGTTTCAGCTTACCCACTTTTTGTTAGCAACATGCAGAAGAGACTGTGCCCTTTTTAGTGTATCGTATCAGGAAGCATCTCATGTTGGTTTGTACCTTTACTGGTGCAGTGACTTTCAGCCACTTGATTAAGGTGGAGTTGGCCATATTTCTCCACTGCAAAATTACTGATTTTCCTTTTGTCATTAGTAAGTGTGTGTGAGAAGATTCTTTGAGATGAGGTATATATCTCATTCTTCATTGAACTATAGGGTTTTTTTTAAGTGAAAGAAAATTTATTAAGAAACTAAAGGAATAAAAGAATGGCTACTCCATAGGCAGAGCAGCTTCACTTTAAGGTTTTGATGTCAACTGATTTTTGTCCAAATCAATAATTACTGTGATGACTGAAAAATTATTATTACTAAGTTTATTTTCATTGTCTCAAGGTCTGCTGAACTCTGGATCCAGGCTGTGTCAACAGGGTAGTGTGGTGCCTCCTGTACCTGTCTCGGCCTCTTACAGTCCTTTTTATTTATTTTGTTTTTATAATAGAGACAGGGTCTTACTCTACTGCTAAGACTGGGTTCAAACTCCTGGGCTCAAGCAATCTTCCTGCCTCAGCCTCCCAAAGTGCTGAGATTACAAGCGTGAGCCACCACACCCAGCCAAGTCCTTTACCATTTTCAGAAAGCTTAGCTTGCACTTTCAGCAGAAGGATAGACTCCCAGGAAGACTGTGAGAGAGATATAGGGCCCAAGTTGATAATATCAAATACACTGAACTTGACTGTGTTCACCATGTTTTGGCTCTAGAGAAATGAGAGTGCTAGTGAGGTTGGTGCCGTTTTGTGTATCTTCTGTACCTTGAAGTCCCTCAGAAATCTTGCTCCTGGTCTTGTTCTAAGGATATAACAGGTTCCTTTTCTCTGGAGATGAAATCTAGATCTTTGATTTTTGGAACAAAATTTGGACTCTTGACTCTGGAGCACCAATTTCTTCAGCAAGTTGTTCTCTGGAATCAATCCCAGGGTATATGTTTTTCATAAATGCCTTGATGAGAGTGTGTAATTGAGAGGT
Organism: Colobus guereza; assembly: GCA_030247045.1. NCBI lineage: Eukaryota > Metazoa > Chordata > Mammalia > Primates > Cercopithecidae > Colobus > Colobus guereza. Next base: position 39,306,307 of record CM058076.1, read on the forward strand.
GCTATAGATGGTATGACACCATCTGGCTTCTCTACTTTGAAAGTCCACACCAGGTTGATCTTAACCATGGATCTGGCTTGAATCTAAAGTCTCGGGTTCTGGTCTTTTCTGGAATCAATGCCTAGCTCTTTGATTCTGAAACCAAATCTGGATTCTCTACTCTTCTGCATTGATTTCTAAAGCAAGTTGTTGTTTGGTAGCATAACGTGGGTAAGATTTTTGATTGAAGGTATTGATGAGGATTTTCAATTTATCTTCTGTGAATTTGGTGTGATCATGCCTATGATTTGTTGCTACCATCTTGTGTGAAGAGGTGTCTTCGACCATGCTGGAAGAGAGTCCTGGAGGCTGAGCTACTGTCTGGGAGACCGCTTACAGCTCATTTTTAAAAAGAAAGATCGCATATAATACAACATTATTCACATATCTAAAGCATATGATTTTCTGGGTTTTGACAAATGAAAACACCTGTGCAACTTCAACCCTTACCAGGATATGGATGAGAGTTTCTACCCAAAAGCATCAGTATTCTAACAAACAGCTTTGCATTTTTGAATTGTTCAGTGCCTGTGAGGATTCCTTACTCCAAGTTTATGACAAATATATTCAGAAGGCATAGTTTACAATTAGTGTTTGGATAAGTATTTTCATCAATTGTCTGATTATTTGCTGTGAATTTGTAGTATGCTGATTTTTATGTAGTTGTCTTCTGAGAAACACTGTGCCATTTTTCGTGTGGAAACCACTTGCAGAATAAACAGAGATTATGAACGCACAGAGGTGGTTGTGATGGGCACGTCTACCTGTGGCTGCCATTTAAGTGGAAGCTGGAATCCGACTCTGGAGCATCAGCAGCCTGAGCCGGTGCTGGGCTCACGCTGACCCTGGGAGTGCTCTATGCATGCTTCACCTTATGAGGGGTGCAGCAGGAACAAAATAGAAAAGTGTGCTCTACTTTCACATTACCAAAGGACGGAGGATACCACCAAGGAATTAGAAAACTGTTAAGTGAGGGTTTATTCTTCTTAATAGCCTTTCAAAAGGAATTTGAAAACAAGATTCTACTCATCCCACACCAAAATGTAAACAGATATATTATTTCTTATATTCCGAGGATAATTTTGGTTTTACTTAAGCATCACTATGCAATCATGAGCAAAAGAACAAAGCTGGAGGCATTGCACTATCTGATTTCAAACTTTATCACAAAGCTATAGCAAATAAGACAATGTGGTACTGACCAAAAATAGACACACCAACAAATGGAACAGATTAGAAAGCCCAGAAATGAACTCACTCATGTACAGTAAATTAATTTTGACGAACATGCCAAGAATACACAGTAGGAAAACATAGTATCTTCAATAAATGGTGTTGGAAAAACTAGATATTCACATGCAGAAGAATGAATTGAACCCTCATCTCACATATATATGAAATTTAACTCAAAATGGATTACAGTCTTAAATGTAAGACCTGAAACTATAAAACTACTTGAAGAAAACATATGGAGAAAACTATATGACGTTGATCTGGGCAATAATTTTTTGTATTAAACCCCAAAGCACTGGCAACAAAAGATTAATGGGATTACATCAAACTAAAAAGCTTCTGCACAGCAAAGGAAACAAGTATCAGTATGAAGAGACAACCTACAGATTGAGAAAAAATATTTGCAAGTCAAATATTTGATAATGGGTTAATATCCAAAATACATAAGGAACTCAACCCAATAGCAAGAAAATATAAAAGTCAATTAAAAATTTGGTAAGGGACCTGAATAGACCTTTATCACAAGAAGACCTACAAATGACCAACGAATATATGAAAAAATGCTTAACATTGCTAATCATTAGGAAAATGCAAATTAAACCCACAATGAGATATAATCTTAGAGCTGTCAGAATAGCTATGATCAAAAAGACAAATGGTAACAAGTGTTGGTGAAGAAGTGCAGAAAAAGGAATCTTTGTATACTGCTGGTGGGAATGTAAATTAGTACAGACATTATGGAAAACCATATGGCAGTTCCTCAAAAAACTGAAAACAGATTTACCATATGATCTAGCCATCTCTAGCAATCCATTTTTTGGTTATTTACCCAAAATATTTGAAATCAGTTTGTTGACAAGATGTCTGCCCTCTCATATTCATTGCAGAACTATTCACAATAGCCAAATTAAGAAATCAGCCTAAGTGTTAATCAGCAGATGAGTGAATGAAGAAATGTGGTATATATACACGATGGAATACCATTCAGTCTTTGAAAAGAAAAATATTCCGTCATTTGCAGCAACATAGATGGAAATGTAGAGCATTATGCTAAGTGAAATAAGCCAGGCACAGAAAGACAAATACCACATGATCTCACTTATATGTGGAATCTAAAAAAGTCAAACTGATAGAAGCACAAAGTAGAATGGTGGTTACAGAGTCTGGGGGTGGTAGAGAGAGGAATGGAGAGATGATAGTCAAAAGTTACAAAATTCCACTTAGGAGTAATAAGATTTTTTTAAGATCTACTGCACAGCATGGTGAATTTTGTTAAAAATGGTGTATTGTACATTTCAAAATTGCTAATACATTTCAAATATCCTCATCACAAAATAAATAAGTATTTGAGTTGATGGGTATATGTTAATTAGCTTGATTTAATTATTCCACATTGTATTTTAAATCATAACATCCCTTTTACCTCATTGTATATACAATTATAAATTATCAATTTATAATTTTTAAAATATATGTTTCAGATGAAGAAAAACTGAGATATTTTGTTGCCATCAGACCTACTCTTCCTCTACTCTTGCTGAAGAAAGTTTTTCAGACACAAGGAAGTGATACCAGAAAGAAACCTGAAAAATCATGAGTGAAAAAGAACAATAAAAGGGTAAAATATGCAACTCAAATGATGTAACATTTCTGAGACTAGGATTTAATAGGCATCACAGTGTCTGCTTTCAGTCTCTTAGAACATTGAGACCTCCATGTTGTGAAGAAGTCCAGCCTAGCTTACTAGAGGAGGAGAGGCCTCTATGGGAGAAGCCTGTCAGATAATAGCTAGTACCAACTTCCAGCATATAAATAGGGTTGTTTGGGGCCTTTTAGTTTCAGTCAAGCTATAAGATATCTGTAATCATATGAGTAATCTCGTGTAAGACCACTTGGAAAACCTCCCAGATTGCCAGTCTACAGAATTGTATAATAATAAATCTTTGTTTCTTTAAAGCCTACTTTAAAAATTCTTAAGAAAATAAAATGAGCAACAGATTTTGAGAAAATATTTCCAAAACACATATCTAATAAAGGACTTGTACTGAGAATATGGGAAGGATTCTTACAGTTCAATAAGAAGAAAACAATCACCCCAATAAACAAATGGAAAATATATTTTTATCAATACTTCATTAAGAAGGTATATAAAAGGCCAACAAGTATAAGGAAAGATGGCCACAAATTGTTAGTCACCATGGAAATGGATTTCTACTTAGAAATTAAATGAAATCAACTATTGATGTTTGCAAAAAGACATAGGCATCTCCAAAACATGCAGAATCAAAGAAACTAGACACGAAGAGAATATATTGCATGATTTGAATTATATGAAGTCTTAAAATAGATGAAACTAGTATATGATAGTGGAAATAAGAACCGCATTTTTCTCTTGGGGCAAAAGGCAGTAATTGAGGAAAGAAAGAAGAGAGCTTTTGGAGTTTTAGAAATGTTCTATATCTTAATTAAAGTAGTGGTTACACATGTGTATACATTTTTCAAATTAATCAAACTTTAAACTTATAAACTGTGCTTTTTATTAAATATAAATTATGCCCAAGAAAGATAAATAGAAAAAAATGAAGGCTAAATATAAGCTGACATATTCATACAAATTATAAAGATACATAGTTTCAATCTCAAAACATAGAAATCCTTACAAAAAATTAAAAATTAAAAATTAGTTGTTCTTCAGAAACATAATCTTACAAAACAAAGTGTTACAATCATCTGAGTTGTGAGTGTATTTATGTGAAAAATTTTTCTAACTGTTGAGAAATTCTTAACTCCAATGGGAAGAACAGTACAGAGATAGTTATGAGCTGACAAAAATATTCTCTAAGTCTTTATTGTTCAAATAACCCATTTCTTGTTTGATAACTTTAAGGAAACTTTTAGAAAAATATTGGAGTTTTTTCAGAGGCTAACCTTTATATTGATAATGAATTGTGGTCTGTTTTCAAGAAAACTAATTGTGCCTTCATATTCTTTATTTCTATGATGTTTAGAAAGAAATCCCAATGCAGGAGCACATGATAAATTTCAGTGTTGTCATGAATACATTCCATTTGCTCAAAATTTCTCTAAAGATTTTTAAAATAAGAATTTTTCTTGTAATAAAATTTTAATCCTATTCAATTACAAATTGCAATGTAGCATGTATTTCCATCATTAGGCATAATAATTTAGATCATTTATAATATATTATATTAATAAAATCCATTCCTAGCTAAATACAAATTTATATGATGTTAAAAACTGGTAAGAAGCCAGCCAAGGAGCCTTAGTGGGTTATTGAAGTGATACACAGGAACAGGATGATACCATAGTTGTGAAGTCTGGTTTTAAAAGTATGTTTGTCCAGGGTCACTGTAGTCAATACTAATTTAATTTTACATTTAAAAATAACTAAAAGAGTATAATTGGATGATTTGTAACACAAAGGATAAGTGCTTGAGGTAATGGATATTCCATTTATTTTGAGGAGATTATTACACATTGTATGCCTATATCAAAATATCTCATGTATCCCATAAGTATTTACAGCTACTTCACACCCACAGAAATTAAAATTTTTGTTTTCTTTTTTTTTTTTTTTGAGACGGAGTCTCGCTCTGCCGCCCAGGCCCGAGTGCAGTGGCCGGATCTCAGCTCACTGCAAGCTCCGCCTCCCGGGTTTACGCCATTCTCCTGCCTCAGCCTCCCGAGTAGCTGGGACTACAGGCGCCCACCACCTCGCCCGGCTAGTTTTTTGTATTTTCTAGTAGAGACGGGGTTTCACCCTGTTAGTCAGGATGGTCTCGATCTCCTGACCTCGTGATCCGCCCGTCTCGGTTTTAAAAAAAGAGTTTGTTAAGTGCACCCAGCTCTCCTGAAGGAAGGCAAGCCAGGAACAAAGATAAGTGGATTTTTATCAGAAAGACGCTACTGGGGATAAGTGACAAAGTGTTATCAGCAGACTGTGGAGATTAAAATCCAGGCCAAGAGAGATAGCAGACATAGAATCGAGGTTTTGGCATTGCCAGCCCGTCACACCCAGCCAACCCATGTACACTCTGCCTATCCTCTCCACCCCACCAGCCACTTGATGCTGGTGATGTGTTGTCTTCCAAGCGTGGTAGAAAACCAGTTCAATAGGTCTTTACAATTTGACAAGCAACCCACACCTAGGATGCACTATTTTTGCTCATTGTGCCACTGCCAGCCAATAACTAATTTCCTACTTGCAGTGGTTCTCAGATTTGGTATGCATCACTATCACTTGGAAGGTTTGTGAAATCACAGATTGCTGGGCCCTATCCCAGGAGTTTCCAATCCTGTAGGCGGGGTCCAAGAATTTGCATTTATAACAAGGTGCTGTATTGCTACCGGTCCAGGGACCACAGTTTGAGAACTAATGTCATATTTCATTCTTCTGACACTCATTTTAATTCTCTTTCACTAAGTGTAAATTAGTTTTTCCAGAACATTAACAGTAATGGAAATGAAGCTGAGGAACTAATGAGCTGTTTTACATACAGGAACAAGGCAGGGTATAAGCAAATCTGTATCACAGATCGTATCAGTCTTAAATTAGGTGCTTACTATAATCATGCTGCTTATAGGGGATAGAAAGAATGGAGACGTGAGAGAAGAAAGGGAAAGTTTATTTATTTTTGCCTGCTTTGCACCAACCGGCTCTGAGAGCCATGAGCAGAAGTGGCTTCAGTGCTAGTTAGTGATAATTGTGATAGAACATTTTTCAGAGCTGGGGATAGAATTCTCCAGGGCTGCCTAAAACCCGTGTCATTCATTAACAGTGCAAGTAAAGAGCTGCCACAGAATTTCTCTGCCCATTTGGGCTTAAGCTAGAAAGTGGTAAGTTCATTTCTTAGCCTACTGGTCACTCCAATGGGGACAAATGGACAGATAATTAATTCTTCAGAGAGTAGATTTTCTTCCATTGTTTAGTTCAACTTGAAAATGTTTTCAGTGAAACTAACATGCCTGTGGGAAATTATAATAGCTTGCTTTAATTGTATCACTAATATGCTAAGTAATTAGTGTAGAAAAGTAGTTATCAGGTATTTCCTATTATGAAATGCCTTGGTGAGTTGAGCCTTTGAACTCAGGGCAGGGCTAGGAAAGGGAGTTACAATATAAAACGTCACTTAACAGTATAGTGACATAGTATTGATTGGGGAAGAAAGCAAATTAGGTGAGACCATAAGATGTTAAAAAACTGGAGAACAATATTAGGTGTAGGTGTGCGTGAAAATACAGGAATAAATAAATAACTTGTAGGAACCAGTTTTAGATATGATGGAGAAAACACATTCCACCCTGTCTCTACCACTGAATGCAGCTATGAAAGAATATATATTGAGCAGCTATTATCAGACTCTGAAAAATTAATAGTAGCAGGATTGCAAAGAAGATCAGAATCCAAAGCCCCACCAAATCAGTGGTGAGCTTACCATTTTTTAATCTTCTTGTCCTCTTGTGTATTGCTCCAGGACATAGGTACAGTCACAAAAGTAAGCAACAGAGAAGAGTGTCTAAGGCTCTATGTTTCTGGCTATAGAACCTAAAAGAAGAGCCTCAAGGAAACAAGATGTACTGAGGAGATTGTAATGATGAAGGACCTCAAGAAAGAAACTCCATTATGTTAAGTAATCCCAAAGTTTACTCCAAAACTACATATGATTGGATCTGGCACTAATCAGTATAACAAAGACATTGAAAATTGAACTAACAGAAAGATTTCTGGCCAGAACCCACACTACAACTGGATGATATACAAATGGGACAGATGTGAATAGCTCTTTAAAAGTTTTGAAGACTGAGCTGATGGGAAACCACTTCAGATGGGATAAAACTTTTGGCTCAAATTTAACCAGGTCAATTTCTTCCTAAAATAAATATATCAACATTCTCCAAATGATTTTACTTCAAACCTCAAAGCATGATACCTCAGTCCAAAACTACTCAGCAAATGGACACAATAGATACAAACACTGAGATGGCACAGAGGTTGGAATTAGCTGACACATACTTGAAATCAGCCATTTAAAAATGTTCTAACAAGCAATTGCAAACACACTAAAATTAAAAGAAAAATGGTCCCAGTAATGATATGAAAAGAAAAACAAATGCAAATATAGAACTAACAAATACAATAACAGAAATATAAAACTCATTGAAAGAGCTCAAAAGCATAAGTGAGATGACAGATTAAATGGTGAGTGAAAGTGAAAATAGATCAGTAGAAATTATCCAATTTGGAAATCAGAAAAATAAAAAGATTTAAAGCAAATGAACAGAGCCTCAGACCTGGGGGAAAATAATAAAGGTATAACATTCTTGTCATCAGAGTCTCAGGACAACAGAAAACAGTGCTAAAAAGTACATTTCAAGAGATAATGGCTGAAAAATTCCCAAGTTTGGGAAACTACATAAACCTACAGATTCAGGAAGATGAGTGAATCTCAAATGGGATAAACTCAAGGAAATTTTATGCTTAGACCAATCATAATCAAATTACCATAAACTCAAGGACAAAGAAAAAATACTTGAAATCAACCAGAAAATACGCACATTACCTATAAGGGAAGAATAATTTGTATTGTTTGGTTGTTTTTCAACTTCTAATTTCTGGGGTTACATATGCAGGTTTGTTACATGAGTAAATTGTGTGTCAGCGAGATTGGCTGTATGAATGATCCCATCACCCAAATAATGAGCATAGTACCGGATAGGTAGTTCTTCAGCCCTCACCCCCTCCCATCCTACCTACTCTAGTAGTTCCCAGTGTCTGTTGTTCCCATCTTTATGTCCATGTATACTCATTTTTTAGTCCCCCTTATAAGTGAGAACACGTGGTAGTTGGTTTTCTGTTCCCGCATCAATTCACTTAGAATAATGGCCTTCCATAGATTTCCAACCAGAAACTACAAAAGTAAATGGCATAATATTTTTCAATTACTGAAAGAAAAACTGTTAGGGCCAGGCATGGTGGTTCACATCTGTAATCTCAGAGCCTTGGGAGGCTGAGGCAGGAGGATCACATGAGCCCAGGAGTTTGAGACTAACCTGGGCAACATAGTGAGACTCTGTCTCTACAAAAAACTTTAAAAATTAGCCAAATGTAGTGGCATATGCCTGCAGTCCCAACTACTTAGGAGACTGAGGTGGAAGAATCACTGGAGCTCGGGAGGCCGAGGCTGCAGTTAAATCCTGCAGCAAAAATCCTATAAGTGTATACACATGTTTGTGCCAATGCACTCCAGCCTGACTGACAGAGCGAGACCCTGTCTCAAAACAAAAACAAGCAGACAAACAAACAAAAAGAAAATAATTGTCAATTTGAATTTTTTTTTTTTTTTAAGACAGAGTCTTACTCTGTCACCCAGGCTGGAGTGCAGTGGCACGATGTCAGCTCATTGCAAGCTCTGCATCCTGGGTTCATGCCATTCTCCTTCCTCAGTCTCCCGAGCAGCTGGGACTACAAATGCTCACCACCAAGCTCGGCTAATTTTTTTGTAATTTTTATTTTTAGTAGAGACAGGGTTTTACCATGCTAGCCAAGATGGTCTCTATCTCCCAACCTCGTGATCCACCCGCTTCAGCCTCCCAAAGTGCTGGGATTACAGGCGTGAGCTGCTGCACCCGATTGTCAACTTGAAATTTTATAGTTATCAAAACAACCTTTAAAAATTGAAGGTGAAATGACAGCGTTATTGATGAAAGGAAACTAAGAATATTTTGCTAGCAGATGTGCTGTAAAAGAATTGCTAAAGGAAGTTCTTCAGACAGAAAGAAAGTGATACCAAAAGAAAATGGTACATCAGGGAGAATAAGGAAGAGAAATGGCAAATATCTTAGTAAATATAATGGGCTATTCTTATCCTCTTGAATTCTTTAAAATACATTTGATAGTTAAAAGAAAAATGATAACATTAAATAAATATTTCAATGTATATAAATGTAACCTAAAAGACATCTATAACATAAAGTGGAGAGGTAAAGTGACACATATGGTTGTAGGTTTTCTATATTCCACTTAAGTGATAAAACATTGATTCTAATTAACCTGTGAAAAGTAAAATATGTTCATTATAATTTTCAAAGTAATACTAAATAAATCTATTCCAAGAGATACAGCAAAAACATGCTTGGTAAATTAAAAGATAATACAAAAAAAAATCAAAATAATCAAAGAAGGCAGAAAATGGGGAAACATAAAAAAGCAAAACAGAGGGGAAATCAAACAAATAGTAATATGGCATAGCTAAACCCAAATGTATTAATAATTAAGTTAAATAGAAAAGGCCTAAACTCACCAGTTAAAAGACAGAGATTGCCAGGACAAATCCGACATGATTCTATTTTATGAGGCATTTGAAGTAGTCATACTCTGGGAAACAGAAAGTATAATAAATAGTCTTTACTGGAGGCTGGAAGGAAATGGAAAAGGGGAGTTGTCATTCGATGAGGATAGAATTCCAGTTTTGCAAGATGAGTAAGTTCTAAAGATCTGTTGTACAACAATGTGCATATAGTTAACATTAGTATATGATAGACTTAAAATGGTTAACATGACAAATTTTATATTTGCAGATAAATATATAGCAATAATTTATATTGTGTTTTTAACTTAATAAAAAAGACAGATTTTCAGATTCACTAAACAAATAAATATGATCGCACTATATATAGTTTACAAGAAATAAATTTCAAATACGCTCATATAGACAGGTTATAAGTAAAGAATGAAAAATGAGATAGTATGCAAATACTAAAATTGTACTTTGGTGAGTATATTAGTATCAGACAAAGTACACTTCAGAGGAAAAAAATTACCAAGGATAAAGAAGAACATTACATAATAATAAAATTGTCAATTCACCAAGAAGATACAAAAATCCTAAAAGTATATACACATATGCCTAACTAAAGAGCTCCAAAATACTTGGAACAAAAAACAGCAGAATTAAAAGGAGAAATAGAGAAATGCACACATATAATTGGAGACTTCAACACTCCTATGTTAGTAATGGGTTTAACTAAGAAAAGAAAAAACAAGTATACGAAGAACTGAACAACACCATAAACTGAATAGATACAAATGACATTTACAGAATGCTTTACAAGACAACAGCAGAATATACATTATTTTCAAGTGCCACATACAATATTTACCAAGGTAGATATGACACAGTTGTTGGCATTATCAGACAGATAATTTAAAATAACTGTCACTAACATGTTAAAGCCTGTAATAGAAAAGTGAATAACATGCAAGGCGAGTAATGCTCTCAGAACATTTATTAGGAAATGCTCTGAGAGAAAGTTTTTTTTTCTCTCTCTCTTTTTTTTTAAGTTAGAAATAAGCCACTGTAAAAAAAATAAATAAATAAAGAATGCCTCTGATGGGCTCATCAGCAGAGTTGCTACAAGTGAGAAATCAGTGAGCTTGAAGATAGGTCAGTAAAAACATCCTCAACTAAAATGCACAGAGAAAAATATAATTTAAAGATGAGAAAAGGTTAGAAGATCCTAAAATGGCATGTAGAATGCAATAAAAGTATTTAAAAAAAAATCACTGGGCTAAAAAGTTGCTGATTTAAGTAACTTTGCTATGAATGGAGCCTGTAAGCCTAAAAGCTAAAGAAACTGTATGTAAGCACTGTATTCTAATTGATAATTATTTCTCACAGGGGTATGTTTTAACAATTCTGATGCCACGATACGTGTATACAGGGATTGAAATTTGCACAAATAATTGGCAAATGGGAGCTAGGTTTCACACTGTTGGAGCTGGGGATTACTGGTAATAATGGGAAGGAGGCTAGAATGAAACATGTGGTAATGAATGAGAGTTGTAGACATCAGTATGAACTCATGTTTGGCTTAATATAGATAGTACAGGACTTATTAGGAAATTATCTTTAGGCAGATAGAAAGGGTAAAAATTCTCAGTGGAATGTTCCTTTAATGAAAACAGCCCTAAACCATTTCTTTTCTAACAGAAAGCCTGATAGATATGCAAACTAGGGGCTTTCATATGTAAATACAAGCAGCTGTACCTGGAAGCCAGGTACCTTTAATATGGCATTTCCCACCCTCTTTTCCTTGAGACCACATGTGTTGGTGTCTTGGTGACCTCCAGGTAAAGATGTGTGTAGATATCATGGCAACCTGTAGGTAGAAGGCACATCTGCACAATAAAAGACCTTATTGTGGGAGGGTCCATCTTTCCAAGGTTATGTAAACGGCACACCTGGTCAAACCAATCCCCTGGGCCCTATGTCAATCAATCACTGCATCATCAAGCCTCTGTACAAAATCAACTGTGTTCTGCCACAAACCAGAGATCCTCTCTTGGGCAACCCACTTTATCAGCACGAGAAAGCTTTTCCTCTCTTTCTTCCACTTTGTCTATTAAACTTTCCACTCCTAAACCCACTCCTTGTGTGTGTCCGTGTCTTGAACTCTTTCTCAACCTAAGGGAGGAGACCACCCCTCATATCGTCTTATGCCCAATTTCTGCCTCCAAAGAAGGAAGTAAAAACTAAAAGGCAGAAATGAAATCCACAGGCAGACAACCCGGCACCGCACCCTGGGCCTGGTAGTTAAAGATCGACCCCTGACCTAATCGGTTATGTTATCTGTAGATTACAGACATTGTGTAGAAATGCACTGTGAAAATCCCTATCTTATTTTGTTCCGATCTAATTACCAGTGCATGTAGCCCCCTGTCACATACCCCCTGCTTAATCAATCACGACCCTCTCACACGCACCCCCTTAGAGTTGTGAGCCCTGAAACGGGACAGGAATTGCTCACTCGGGGAGCTTGGCTCTTGAGACAGGAGTCTTGCCAATGCCTCTGGCAGAATAAACCCCTTCCTTATTTAACTTGGTGTCTGAGGAGTTTTGTCTGTGGCTCATCCTGCTACAAACCGAGACAAAGAACCAGGGTATATACCCCAGACAATGGAGCCATTTCATAGATACAATTAATTACATATAGAAATGTTTACAGATAAGTGTATATACACAGGTTATTAGACACACATATATTTCCTTAATCTGACAGCTGAGAAGGCCTAGAAGCAATGACAACCCAGTAGCTATGAACAGACCTAGCACCCAGATCATAGGTTCCTGACACTATTCACCAATAGAAGGAATCAGAACTCTTTGGAGAAAGGGCAGATTATAAGACTGCTACAGGAAATACACAAAATAAGCTTGGAGTATCTTGTAAATCTGGAAAAAGGCAGCTTTTTTTTTTAAAGCAAATAATGGAGTTACGGCAAAGAGAAGCAGTCAACAGAAATAGCTGCCAAAACCAATGTTGGAAAGATTTGATCAATAAAATAAATAACATAGTATTAGATAATAACATAAACTACAAAATAAATATATACAACCTCATACTGATATAAATAGATAATTGAAGAAATAAATAAATGGAAGTGTTATAGGAGTTATTAAGAAATTATTGTAGGCAAATAGAAAGGAAAAAGAGTCCTTGGGAAGTTTTTCTTTCTTTTAAAGCAGCTCCAGAAACTTTTCTTTTCTAGCAGGAAAGCTCCGGCTCTTAGAGCCAGGTTGGCAACCTTTAATGTGCAACTGCAAGCCATTAGAAACTGGATTCACCCAAAAATGGCGACTTCTGCCTTCTTCTTCTTGCCCTTGCCCCCGCATGTGCCTGGGAACATGGCCACCCCCATGTATCCCCACGTGTGTAGCACATAAGGGCTCCCTGTATTTGCATATCAAAAGGCTAGGGTGGGAAGGCCAGTTTTTTTTTTTTTTTTTTTTTTTTGAGCTGCTTGTATGACATGCCTGGTCAAACCAATCCCCTGAGCCCTGTGCAAATCAGACACCACCTCCTCCAGCCTACTCATATAAGCAGCCACTTTCCAACTGCACATGGGGTTTCCTCTCTGGGAGCACCCCCTACCCACCTCTGTATGGAGGAGCTTCTTCCTTCTCACTTGCCTATTGAACTCTCTGCTCCTTAAAACCACTGCACGTGTGTCTGTGTCATTTTATCCAATTCGAGTCGAGACAAGAGCCCTGGTGTTCCTTCACTCATCGGAGCCCTATCAGAAGAGAACAGACAAATCTTCGATATAGAATTCCATATAATTTAAGTAGACACTTCACCTTCAAGAAAGTAATTCCCTACTCTTTAAGTATGGACTCTGCGTAGTGACTTTCCTTCAGAGTATAGCAGGGAGTTGGGGAGAGTAACTTTACAGTAGAAAAACCTGTCAAATCCTATCATAGCCAGGTGACAAAGGTCACACCAACAATGATATATAATGCTTACCCTAACAATGATAGTGTATATCTTTGATATGATGTAATTGGCACTTTATCTAAGTGGTTTTTCTTTCAAAATCTATAATCCCAGTCTAATAATAAGAATCAGACAAATCCCAATTGAGTGGCAAAGTACCTTTCCAGTGCTTCTTCAAACTTTCAAAATCATTAGAAATAAATAGTCTGTCATAGTCAGGAAAATTCTAAAGAGACGTTATGAGTAAATATAACGTGGTACCCTCGATGAGCTCCTAGAACAGAACATTAGGCAAAAACTAAAACAATCTAAATAAAGTATGGACTTTCTTTAAAAATAATGTATTAATATTGGTTTATTTGTAACAAATATACCATGATAATATAAGATGTTAATAGGAGGAAACTGGGTATAGGGTATGTGGAAACAATCTATATTATGTTCATAAATATTTCTGTAATCTAAAACTATTTTAAAATAAAAATATTGTTTAAAGAACTTTTAATAAAGAAATATCTAGGTCCAGATGGTTTTAATGGTAAGTCTACCAAAAATTCAAGGAGAAATAACACTAATTTTATAAATCTATTCTAGATAATAGAAGAAAAAGAGACTTTTTACTCACTATATGAGTTCAATATCACTCTGCTTCAAACTAGACAAAGACATCATGAAAGAAATAACTACACATGAATATACTTCATAGACATAGATTTAAAAAGCTCAACAAAATATTAGCAAATTCAATCTAGAAAAATATTAAAAGAATAATAACATACTGCTTATGGGGCTTATCCAAGGAACTCAAGGATGATTCAATTTTTAAAGCCAGTAAATATAATGCATAATATTACTAATCAAAAGAAAAAGCACATCACAATACCAATTGATGCAGAACAGACATATGACAAAATTTAACATCTATTCATGGTGAAAATTTCCCAGAAATCTTCTTCAATGTAATAAGGGCATTTACAAAAGAGTCATGATATACTTAAATGGTTAAAGGGTGAATGCTTTTCCCTAAAACTAGCAAATCAAAGATGTCCCCCTTCACCATCCCAATTTAACACCATACTACAAGTCCCAGCCAGTACAATAAGGTAAGATTAAAAAAAAAAAAAAGACACACAGACTGTAAAGGGAGAAACAAGACTGTACCTACCAACAGATGACACGATTATCTTCACAGAAAATCCCAAGGAAACTCTAGAAGGCTTCTTAGATCTAATAAGTGAGTTCAATAAGTTGAAAGATACAAGTGAACACACAAACATCAATCATATTTCTATACACTAGCAATGGAAATAGAAACAGAAATTTTAAAACAGTATTTAAAATATCTCAAAATGTAAATATCTAGGTATAAATATAACAAAACATGTACAAGTGTGGTGTGCTGAAAACCACACATTAATGAGGAACAAGATCAGAAAAGACGTAAGTAAATACTGTGTCCATAGACTGTACAATCAATATTGTAAAGGCATAAATTCTTCCCGGATTGATTGAAATTTTAACTCAATTTCAATGAATATCTCAGCAACATTTAATTATAGATATAGAAAAATTGATTCCATTATATATGGAAAGGCAAAAGATTAGAATATCTTCAATAATTTTGAAAAGGAGATAAAAATGGAAGAAGGTAAAGCAGTGGAAGGTGAATATAAGTGGAGTCATAATAGAGCTATAGTGAAGAGCCATAATAAAAGACTTCCAAAACCACACAGAGAAGACAGAACATTGCTATGAAAATTTGAATCCTATTATATGCTTACAGTCCAGGGATCCTAGAACTAAACAAAAAATCTTTCTCAGATATAGAAGAAATAATTATCAAAACCTACCAGGTGGAAATTGGAAAATATTTTTAAAATTCCACCGTGCATAACAACAAATAAGAACTAGAAAGAGCAAGAAAAGTAGGGCAAAACTGCAAGAAGACCATTTGAAGATTTTCTTTTATAAACTAAAATCTAAGGTTATAAACAAGAAAAAATGTAGAGATTTTTGTATTCTACTTCAGGAGACTTTCAAACAATGTCCTGAAGCAGACCCAAAGCTATTTGTAAAAGGAGCCCTGTCCTCTCTTTATGTAATAGATGGGGTAAAATCTGAAATAGAAAATTTGGTTAAAATTGCTTGGAAAATTGTAGTTATGGGGAATCTCCAATATTTGGCTGAGTGATTTCAAGTGGACTTAAAACAATTGATATGCCAAAGGCCAAGACAAACTTATGGCCCTTCAGGTAAAACAACAGTCTCTAAAATAGAAACTGAATTGCAGGGCCTTCCATAATCTAAGAATTAGGGAATTAATACTGAGGATACGTACAGCTATTGCAAGCAAAAAGCCATTGGTAGAGCCAATGTCTCATATTGTTGAAAACCAGAACAAAGCAAAACTAATCACCCCTTTCACTAGTCTATATAATATGCCCGATTTGCCCATAAGGGTCAAATGGATGAGACTGTAGTTCTTTTCAAGATTTCCAAGTAACTAATACAATAGCTATGTGGTTAAACTTTACTTTCTGATATTTCCTAACCCACTGAGCATACTTTGCTCAGTCTTACCCTAAAGATAGAAAATTCTTCACTGACGAGACTTCTATTCAGCATTCTTTACTATCCCAGTAACTAAAGATAGTTAATATTTATTTTCTTTTCCTGGGAAAATATATTACTTGGACAGTGATACCTGTGTAATTACTGGGACTCCAGCTCATGTCTCTCAACTTTTAGATTAGGGTGTCTAAAACAAAATTTCCATTTTGGTCTCTCTTATACAATATGTAGATAATCTCCTTCTACACTTCACTGATTCAGATTCTTCTACAACTAACTCTAAATATCTATTCACTGAAGTGGTTTAAGAAGGATACATAGATTAAGGAAAAGCTTCCCAGTCCTAAAAGGCCAATCATTATCTCAATCATGATTTGTCAGCCAAAGTTAGGGTGTTATCTGGCAAAATACTGTTGACTATTCAAAATTATCCAAAGCTATTTTCTAAAAGACATAATTTGTTGGATTTGCTATATTTTTATACAGTGGTGACTCAGCTTTACTGAAATAGCAAGGCCTATACATAAGCTTCACTTCTGTGAATCCCAGAAATTAAAAATGTCCTTGGTAACCTCAAAATGCCCCTTCAACAACTACCTTTGCTGGGTCTTCCAGATTATGATAAACAGTTTTTTTTCTTTTCTTTTCTTTTCTTTTTTCTGTGTGTCCAGATAAGTTCAGGTCATGGTCTTTAGACATGAATGTAAAACACCCATCAGTGACTTGTTGCCTATAGCTTGTCTCTTGATCCAGAAGCCAAGACTTAAGTCCTTTTGCCTCCAAGTGACTGCAGCTTCAGCTAAATTTTTCAACTAGTGAAACTATACTCTTTTCCCCTTATCTGATGACTGAGCTGCAACGATGCTTTTATCAGGAAGAATGCCAAAGGCTGATCATCTAGATTTTCGCCTTCGAAATCTTAATATGACTTTATTTGTTGATGGGTCTTATCTAAAAAATGACAAAGGTCAATACTACACTTGGTTTCCTGTTTGCCAAAGCAAGAATTTTGAAATTTTTTTGTTGGAGATTTGAGAAAAGTGTGATTCCTTTAATTAGCAGCTGCACAACTGTGCCATGGTTCTTAAGCAAGAGAAGAAACTCAGAAGCTGTCAAGATAATTGTTGAAACAACTACACTAAAAGCTGAATTTTAAGAACATAAAAGATTATTAAGATTCTGCATAGCGAAATATACATTTATATGAACATGTGCAAAATGACAGATTGGAAGAAAATAGTTACATCATATCTTTTTTAAAAATTCAATAATTTTGAGGAACAGGTGGTATTTGGTTCAATGGATAAGTTCTTTAGTGGTGTTTCCTGAAATTTTGGTGCACCTATCACCCAAGCAGTGTACCCTGTAGCCAATGTGTGTTATTTTATCCCTTACCCCACTCCCACCCATTCCTCCATGCCCCCAAAGTTCATTGTATCATTCTTATGCCTCTGCATCCTTATAGATTAACTCCCACTTATGTGTGAGAACATATGATGTTTGGCTTTCCATTCCTGAGTTACTTCATGTAGCATAATAGTCTCCAACTTCATCCAGGTTGCTGTGAATGACATTATTTTGTTCCTTTTATGGCTGAGTAGTATTCCATGGTACATATATATGTACTATATTTTCTTTATCCACGCATTGATTGATGGGCATTTGGACTGATTCCATAATTTTGTAATTACAAATTTTGCTGCTGTAAACATGTGTGGGCAAGTCTTTTTTGTCAAATGACTTACTTTCCTCTGGATAGATACCTAGTAGTGGGATTGCTGGATCAAATGGTAGTTCTACTTACAGTTCTTTAAGGAATCTCCACACTGCTTTCCATAGTAGTTCTACTAGTTTACATTCCCAACGACAGTGTAAAAGTGTTCCCTTTTCACTGCATCCATGCCAGCATCTATTTTTTTAATTTTTTATTATGCCCATTCTTGCAGAAGTAAGGTGGTATTGCATTGTGGTTTTGATTTGCATTTCCCTGATAATTAGTGATGTTGAGCATTTTTTCACATGTTTGTTAGCCATTTGTAGATCTTCTTTTAAGAATTGTCTGTTTATGTCCTTAGCCCAATTTTTAATGAGATTATTTGTCTTTTCTTGCTGATTTAGTTGAGCTCCTTGTAGGTTCTGGATGTTAGTCTTATATTGAATGCATAGTTTGTGAAGATTTTCTCCCACTTTGTGGATATTCTGTTTAGTCTGCTCATATTTCTTTTGCTTTGCAGGGGCATTTTAGTTTAATTAAGAACCATCTATTTACCTTTGTTTTTGTTGCATCTGCTTTTGTGTTCTTCGTCATGAAGTCTTTACCTAAGCCAATGCCAAGAAGAGTTTTTCCAATGTAATCTTCTAGAATGTTTGTAGTTCCAGGTCTTAGATTTTAGTCTGATCCATCTTGAGTTGATTTTTATATAAGGTGAGAGATGAGGATCCAATTTCATTCTTCAACATGTGGCTTGCTAATGATCCCAGCACCATTTTTTGAATAGGGTGTTCTTTCCTCCAAGTTATGTTTTTGTTTGCTTTGCCGAAGATCATTTGGGTGTAATTATTTGGCTCTATTACTGGGTTCTCATTTTGTTTCATTGGTCTATGTGCCTATTTTTATACCAGTACTATGCTGTTTTGGTGACCACAGCCTTATAGCATAGTTTGAAGTTGGTTGATGTGATGCCTCAGATTTGTTCTTTTGCTTAGTCTTGCCTTGCCTATGTGGGCTCTGTTTTGGTTCCATATGAGTTTTAGGGTTGTTTTTCTAGTTCTGTGAAGAATGATGGTGGTATTTTGAGGGAATTCCATTGAATTTGTAGATTGCTTTTGGCAGTATGGTTATTTTGCAATATTGATTCTACCCTCCACGAGCATGGGATGTGTTTCCATTTGTTTGTGTTGTTTATGATTTCTTTCAGCAGTATTTTGTAGTTGTCCTTGTAGAGGTCCTTTACGTACTTGGTTAAGTATGCTCCTAAGCATTTTATTTTATTCACAGCTATTGTAAAAGGGGTTGAGTTCTTGGTTTGATTCTCAGCTTGGTTGCTGTTGGTGTATATCAGTGCTACTGATTTGTGTACATTGATTTTGTATCCTGAAACTTCACTGAATTCATTTATCAGATCTAGGAGCTTTTGGATTAGTCTTTAGAGATTTCTAGGCATACAATTATATCATCGGCAAACAGCAACAATTTGACTTCCTCTTTACCGATTTGGATACCTTTATTTCTTTCTCTTGTTTGATTGCACTGGCTAGGACTTCCAGTAGTATGTTGGATAGAAGTGGTGAAAGTGGACATCCTTGTCTCGTTCCAGTCTCACAGCATTTGCAGTGGCAAGCTGCTTCTTTCAAGGCATCTGTGAATTCTTTCAGTTTTCCTGACTATGTTCTTGTGGTGGTTCTTGGAGCAAAAGTTCATGATGTGGGTCTCCACATGCTGTTCTGTCCACCTTAGTGGGAGCTGCAAGTTAGTCCTGCCTTCTATCCACAATTTTCATCAAACCTCCCCTACATCATATTTGACAGACAAAGGTTAGTTTTCTTAACACAAAAATCTCTCCTAATAGATAATCCAATAGAAAAATTGACACACAACATAAAGAGACAACTCTCAGAAGAGGAAGTGTGCATCTCAATCATGCTGGTCACCAAAAA
Source organism: Colobus guereza (assembly GCA_030247045.1). Lineage (NCBI taxonomy): Eukaryota > Metazoa > Chordata > Mammalia > Primates > Cercopithecidae > Colobus > Colobus guereza. Next base: position 39,326,101 of record CM058076.1, read on the forward strand.
AGAACAAAAGAATAATACATAATAAGTAATAAAATAATAAGTAACAGTAAAACAACATTTATCCATGATCTTGGCCCACACTTAAAAGAAGTACAACAGTCAGGGCAAACAAAAGATTCAGGAAAAAGGCCCATTCCTCTGCTTTGGGTGAGTTGCTGCAGCCTTTGGGGATCAGAATGTGCAGTACGTAGTGACACTGAGACAAGCATACACTTTGTTAACTATTTTTTTTTTTTTTTTTTTGAGACGGAGTCTCGCTCTGTCGCCCAGGCTGGAGTGCAGTGGCGCCATCTCGGCTCACTGTAAGCTCCGCCACCCGGGTTTACGCCATTCTCCTACCTCAGCCTCCCGAGTAGCTGGGACTACAGGTGCCTGCCACCTTGCCCGGCTAGTTTTTTGTATTTTTTTTAGTAGAGACGGGGTTTCACCGTGTTCGCCAGGATGGTCTCGATCTCCTGACCTCGTGATCCGCCCGTCTCGGCCTCCCAAAGTGCTGGGATTACAGGCTTGAGCCACCGCGCCCGGCCGTTTGTTAACTTTTAAGTTCCGGGGTACATATGCAGAATGTGCAGGTTTGTTACATAGGTAAACAGACACCGAGGGGTTTGTTGTACAGATTATTTCATCACTCAGGTATTAAGCCTAGTATCCATTAGTTATTTTTCCTGATCCTCTCCCTCCTCTCACCCTCTGCCCTCTGGTAGGCCCCAGTGTGCATGGTTCCCCTTTTTGTGTACATGTGTTCTCATTATTTAGCTCCTACTTATAAGTGAAAACACATGGCATTTGGTTTTCTGTTTCTGCATTAATTTGCTGAGGATAACGGCCTCCAGCTCCATCCATGTCCCTGCAGAGGACATAATATCATTCTTTTTTATGGCTGCATAGTATTCCACAGTGTATATGTACCACCTTTTTTAATCCAGGCTATCATTGATGGGCATTTCAATTGATTCCATGTCTTTGCTATTGTGAATAGTGCTGCAGTGAACATATGCATGCATGGATCTTTATAATAGAATAATTTATATATACCCAGTAATGGGATTGCTGGGTCAAATGGTATTTCTGCCTGTATGTCTTTGAGAAATTGCCACACTGTCTTCCACAATGGTTGAACTAATTTACATTCCCACCCATGTAAAAGCATTCTTTTTTTCTCCACATTATGCCAACCACTGTTATTTTTTGACTTTTTAATAACAGCCTTTCTGACTGGTGTGAGGTGGAATCTCAGTGTAGTTTCGATTTGCATTTCTCTAATGATTGGTAATGTTGAGCTTTTTCTTATATACGCTTGTTGGATGCAGAGACAGGCATACATTTTGATACAGCAATCACACTTAGGGGAGTCTATCCCACAGAACTTAAAGCCCTAGTACATAAAGATCTATGTGCAAAATTTGTATCCCAGTCTCAGCCTCCACACTGGTAAATAGCTGAATGTGGTGTATACTTCACGAGTCCATTACTGGGGATAAACAGGAAATGCATTTTGAAAATTAGTTATCACTATCAAAACACATGGCAACATGGAAATACTGTGGGATTTCCAAAAGAAGATCCCAGATTTCCTACCCTGACTCCTCACACAGCATGCTCTGTGTTTCCCACAGTGCAGTATTCAGAGGAAGTAACATGGGAAATAGCAGAGATAAATGTGACAGTGCAGGAGGGAAGCCTGTGCTTCCTCAGCCCAGAATGGAGCCACCCTAAAGGGCCACTTTCTGGAACTTTGACTAACCAGTCTACTGAGGTTTCTTTTGGTATTAATTACTCCCAGAAAGTTTGGGGCAACTGCAAAAAGAAGCCTCTGGATCTCGGGAGCAGAGACAGCTCCAGCCATGTCTGCAGGGATCCTGGAGTTCAGTCATTATCTGCCTGTCTCTGAGGACTTTGTTATCCTAGGAGGCTGGCCTCCCAGTGGGCTCTTCCAGGCAGCTTGGAGGCTCTGGGGTGTTTTCAGAGACCAGTTCTAGACTGAAGTGACTCAGAGCCTTTGGGAAATTTCCCCTAGTAGATAAGGGATGGATAAATTCAGGGGAATTATTATGACTAAGAGAAAACTCTACAGGCTGGAGTAAACATATGCCAAGGAAAGAGAGACTGCAGAGGACCCTTTGCTTTAGGAATCGTATATCTTTCTAGTAATGATATCCCAAGCTAGTGAGTGGGTCTTCCCAAAAGCCTGCAGGGTTAGGATGCTTGCCTTGAGTAATGAGAGATGTGTAGTGTTTATAGGGCTTCCTCTCCTCCACCATCACCCAACATTTATCCCTCTTACCCCATCTCCCACCCTCTCAACCATAACTTCACTGGCTTTAGGGTGGCATGACTCTTTTTTAAAAAAATAAAACGTGGAGACAATGCTATTTTGTTAGTCTGATAAGTGAGGTAACTAGAATTTGGCTGGAGTTAATTCTATGAGATCCTCGGTCTGTGCAGAGGCAGGAATATGTAGATAATGTGGAGTTACACAGTGTTAGGACACCACCCTGTCACTTGCTTGTCATGTGCCTGTCACAGTGACTTCGCCTCTGAAATCTCTCTTGTGTAAAGTGGCCTGAAACCACAGAAGAGCTCAGCGCATGCTAGTTCCCTTTACCTTTGAAATGAAGGCTGTGCAATTGAAAGTTTGTTAAATGGGTTTTATCACTTGACTATAGAAAATCATCATAATTTAACAGAACAGAAAAATGGGCTCCAAACAAACCTTAGCACATAGCTTCACAAATAAATGCTGGTGTTTGAACAATGAATTATTTACAAAAATAGCTACTCACTTCATAATATATGGTAAACTAAATTCTAGTTGAATTAAAGAGTTAAATATGAATAATGAAACAAGAAGAAAGTACAGTGGATATTTAACTCATCTCTTAATCACAAAACTTAAGCACAAAAGTGAAAAAGAAGGAGAAGAAGTAGGAGGAGGAGGAGAAAGAGAAAAGGGATAGAAGAGAAGAAGGAGAAGGATAAACATGTAAGATTTAACTGTATAAAATGCTAAACTTTTGTATTAAATGTAAAAATAGCCAGAATACATAGGAGAAAGAGTTAATTTCTTAATATGTAAAATAGCTCAACCAAGTCACTAAGTAAAATATACACATTCTAAAATTGTCAAAAGATAGTAATAGAAAATAGCAAAATCATTTCAAGTGCTAATACATGTGTGAAAAATACAACAAACTATAATACTTAAGAGAGCAAGATCTAGATGTTGACTACAAAATGGAAAGGCCAAGGTGTGCATTAATACTGAATGCTGGCATGGGTGCAGACAAATGGGCCCTGCTGGAAGTGGGGCATAAGCAATTCCATAGGGATGTGCCACTGGAAACACCAGGAAGAGCATGTGCCAACTATGGGGCAGCCTGATTCCAGGAAGAAGGGAAAAAGAAGGACGAGGACATACCTGCCCAGCTTTTCTCTCAAAATTCACCAATAACATAGGTCTTCCTCCAACTCACATCTCCTCGGTGAATGAGGTTGGGCGAAAGCAAATGTCTTACAGTTGGAGGAGCTCTCTCTGCATGAAAAGAAACATTAGGAGTTGGAAAGAAGTCCCCCCTTCCAATGACAAGTGCATTCCATTATCTTCTCCTGGCCCTCAACTGTTTAATTAATTGTATTACTTTTCAATTGCTGAGTAGCAAATTCTCACAAATACACCAGCTTAAAACAACACAAATTTATTATCTCACAGTTTCTACAGGCCAAGAGTCTGGGCATGCTTTAACCAGGTGCTCTGCAAAGCTGCAATCAAGGTGTCTGTCAGAGCTTGGTTCTCATCTGAGGCTCAAATGGTGATGAATCCACTTCTAAGGTGTTGAGAGAATTCATTTCCTTGTTGCTGTAAGATTGAGAGTCAGCTTCTTGCTGGCTGTTGACTGGAGGCCATCCTAAACTCCCAGAGGCTGCCTGCAGTTCCTGACACATGACCCTCTTCAGAGGCCCTCTCATAACATAGCGATTTAGTTCTTCAAAGCCAGCATGGGAGAAAGAGAGTGAAATTCTGGCAAGATGGAGTCTTAGCTAATGTAATCATGAGAGTGATAGCGCATCATCTTTGCCGTATTCTCTATTGATTAGAGGAAAGTCAGAGGTCATTCCCACTCAAGGGTACACACACAGGGTCTGACCACCAGGAGGTGAGCAGCATAGGGACAATCTTAGAGTCTGTCCACCACAATACTGCATAACACAGACAACCTGACCACAGATCAAGGAATGCTCACATTCCTCGTTCCCCCATCTCATTATATTTTATAATCTGTCATTTATAACACTCCAATTCCAAGTAACATATTTCTATATTAATCAGGACTGCCAGTTTTTAAAATAACGTACACCAAACCAAAACTAGTTTATGAAGAAGCTAAATGTGTTAACTCACAAATACAAGACATAAAAGAATATCCCAACTGTAAGAAGAGACCAGAATGGTGGCTCATGTCTGTAACCCAGCACTTTAAAGGGCTGAGGCAGGAGGACTACCTGAAGTCAGGAGTTCAAGACGAGCCTGGGCAATATAGTGAGACCCCCACCTCTACAGAAAATTTAAAAAGTAGTCAGGCACGCTGGCACACACCTGTATTCCCAGTTGCTCAAGAGGCTGAATGGGAGGATTGCTTGAGGCCAGAAGTTGGAGACTGCAGTAAGCTATGATCATGCCACTGCACTCCAGCCTGAGTGAAAGCACAAGACTCTATTAAAAAAAAAAAAAAAAAAAGTAAAAATGGGCCTTAACAAAAACTGAAACTAGGACTCTAGGACTTTAAATGCTATCAGGACATGTTTTCCATCTCTCATAAATGCATCTCTTTGTGTGTTAGCTTCATTGTTTCTTATTGTGGTGAAATTTCTCCAGCAGTGTTAAACATGGCTACTGGTAGCACTCAGGTTTTATGTCTTACAGCTTCTACAACTGGGAAGATATCGACCCACTTTTAATTTCAATGTTAAAAATACCACATGAGGGGCTTCACTTATGTGTAGTGGACTACTACATGTGGTATGGTAGAAAAACTAAAAAAGATCTTGAGACCAATTTGAAAAGCCAGGTAAGTTTTTTTTTTTTTTAATTTAAAGGCACTGGCCGGGCACGGTGGCTCACGCCTGTAATCCCAGCACTTTGGGAGGCCGAGGTGGGTGGATCAGGAGGTCAGGAGATAGAGACCATCCTGGCTAATATGGTGAAACCCCATCTGTACTAAAAATACAAAACAATTAGCTGGGCGTGGTGGCGGGCACCTGTAGTGCCAGCTACTCGGGAGGCTGAGGCAGGAGAATGGTGTGAACCCAGGAGGCGGAGCTTGCAGTGAGCCCAGATCACACCACTGCATTCCAGCCTGGGCCACACAGTGAGACTCTGTCTCAAAAAAAAAAAAAAGAAAAGAAAAATTTAAAGGCACTGGGGGGTTGTTGAATTAACCAGGACTAGAAGCACCAATATTTTACACAGAGGAGAGAAATCATGGATTGATTAGATGATGCTTTGCAGTCATATTTTTCCTGAGAAGCATTTGCGGATTCTTAGTGCAAAGGAAGGAGGCTAAGATTCTGGTTAGGTAGAGGATCATTAGTGGGAAGCAGAGAAACCAGTGGAAACTCTAGAAACCTTCTGGAGTTGAAGAAGAGAAATTAGAGATTGGAAGAAACAAGATCTTAATGAGAAGAAAAGAAAAAATCCTAAGCCAGATACGTGGACAGGTTTCCCTTTAAGACATTTGCTGAGTCCTGAAGCTTCACAGGAAAGAAGGCAAGCGGGAGTGGGGACAGTTCGGGGTGGGAGTGTTGGGAGAAAAGCATCTGGACAGTGGAGAAGCATATTTAGCAAGCATAACTAGTTGAGGAAACAAGGCAGTTCAGGAACCTCCAAGAGAAGGGGCCCAGGTGAATATGCTAGGCTCTTAGAATCACTAAAAACTCTACCCTAAGAACATGGATTAACCAGAGGCAGATGGAGTCTTTCTGAAGCTGCAATCACATTTGACTCAACAGAACACAATTCCTCATGAGAATAAAGTGATCAGCCAGCTCCCAGACTAGGTAACATAATGAGATCCTGTCTTTACCAAAAACAAAGCAAAACAATACTAAAACAAACAAACAAACAAACAAAAACAGGGTTGGTGATGTGTTCCTGTGGTCCTAGCTACCTGGGAGGCTGAGATGGAAGGATTTTTGAGTTTGGGAGGTCAAGGCTGTAGTGGGCTGTGATTGTGCCACTGCATTCCAGCCTGGGTGACAAAGTGAGACCCTCTCCCAAAAAAAGAAAAAAAAAAAAGAAAAACTATGCTAGATGGAAATAGAGAAATGTATAAGGAATATAAATATAAATATAAAAATTAAAATGAAATGACCTACAGGTGATTCAAATATTGAGGTTAGCAGATAAGGGCTTAAAATGAGTTTTTTAAAAAGATGAACATATCCAAGATATACAGGAGAAGGTGGAGGAAACAATGGAGGAAAATTTCACCAGATAATTTGAATTTAATAAAAAGAATCTAGTTGAAATTCTGCAGTGGAAAAATATTCAAAATTAATAACTGAAAAGAATAGATTTAACAAGCAGATTAGACACAACAGAAGAAACTATTTGTAAATTAGAAGACAGCTCAATAGAAAATATCTGAATGAAAGCACAGAGAGATAAAAAAGTGAAAAGAACAAAGAAGTGTAAGAGTCATGAAGTACACAGTGAAAAATCCATATATAACTGGAGTCATACAAGAAAACAGAATGGGGCAGTAGAAATATTTGAAAAATAGTGGTCAAGAACCATCCAGAACTAAGAAAAGACTTCAACCATCAGATTCAAGAAGCTCTGTGAATGCCAAATACATTAAATACAAACAAAACCATGCCTAAATATATATCATAGTAACACTTCTGAAAATCAAAGACAGATAATTTTAAGAACAAGCAGAGAAAATAATTTAAATGAGTAGCAATAAAACTGAAGTCAAATTCTCAATAGAAACAATAGAAGGTATATTATAAGAAAACAATACTTAAAGCGTTGAAATAAAATAACTGTCAACCTAGAATTTTATACCAAGAAATATATTCTTCAAAAATAAAGATAAAATATTTTGATAAGATATTTTGCAAAAACATTGAGCAACTCTATTGCCAAGTAACTTCACTAAAAGAAACACTAAAGGGAGTTGTTTAGGCAGAAGAAAAGTGATGCTAGATGGAAATGTAGAAATGCAGGAGGAATAAAGGAACATATAAGGAAACACAGGTGACTGAATATTGCCTGTACAAAGCAATAATAACAGTTTCTTATGCAATTTAAAATACATATAGAATTAAGATGCATGCCAAACATAAGATAAAAGGCATGCAGATGACAAAAGAAGTGAAATTGTTCTAAGGCATTGGTATTATCAGGAAATAATAAAAGTAATTATATTAGATTGCAAATACAAGAATACACATAATTATTAGGGTAACAACTAAAAGGGTAAAATATTGTATGACTAACAAGTTAAGATACATATATTTATGTAATAATTATAAAATTAAATGATATTTAGTAATTAATAATTAGTATTAATAATATAATTAATATATAATACAATTAAAATAAATAATGTATAGTAAATAATATATACTAATGTATGGTAAATATGTAGTAATTATATAATTGCTATAAATAATAACTATATAATTAAACAATGTATGGTACATTCATATATTTTTAATATATTATATATTAAAAATATTAAATATATATTAAAATATATTTTAAAAAATAAAAATATAAAAATTATATAATTAAATAATATATGGTACATTTGAATAGATTATAAAACATCTAATATATAATATTAGATATAGTATATAAATATCTAATATATAATATTAGATATACTATATATAAACATCTAATATGTATATTTATATAATTAAATATTGAATATTATACATATTAGATGTTTATGTAAAATATATATAATTAAACCCTTCTCTCCCAAGAAAAGAGAAGGAAAAGAAATATATCAGATAGAAAAAGTTAACCATATAAAGAAAAAGACAGTATATATAAACACATTTATCTCTGTAACTATGTTAAATATAAATAATGTAATCACACCAATAAATAGACAATCAAACTGAATTAGAAAAGTAGAAGACTAATTCACCTATATGCTATTACAAGTAAATAACTTGTTAAGGACACAAACTTTAAAAGCAAAATTGTGGGAAAAGATATTAAGAAAACAGTGAAAAGGGAAACTGATATAGAAATTAATGGCAAAGTAGGCTTTAAGGCAGGAAGAGTCACCAGAGAAAAGGAATATTTCATAATTAGGAAGGAATCAATTTACCAGGAAGATAGAACAATTTCCAATCTATATGCACCAAATAATATAATTTCTAAATATGTAAAACAAAAATTGATAAAATAGAAGAAGAAACAGAAAAAAACACAATTAAAGTAGGAGACTAAAATACACCTCTCTCAATAACCAATAATATAATCTAAAATGGATATATAGTAGAGATAAACATTCTGAAAAACTTAACTGAGAAATGTGACCCAATTGATGTGTATAGAATCCAACAACATCAAAATACAAAATCTTTCAAGTGTACATGGAACATTCACCAAAACTGGCTATATTTTGGGTACAAAGTGAATCTCAATACAAAATAATCAAAATTATTCAAAGTACATATTCTAAGCATAGTTCATATAGGAAAATTTCTGGCCTTGAATGCATATTTAGAGGAAAAAGTACATCTGAAATGTTATTTTTTAACTTTCCTCTAAATAAGCTAGGAAAAGAAAGTAAATCAAACTTTTTAAAGGCAAATAAAAAGATAAAGAAAATAGCAGAATTCCATGAAATTTTAAAAAATCAAATGAAAATAGAAAACAAATTCAACAAAATAAGACTTTTTTGATATGTTAATAGAATTGATGTTAGAATTGACATGATAGCAAGACTGATAAAAGAAAAAACACAAAAATTACAAATAACAGGAATGAAAAAAGGGACATCATTCCGAATACTACAAATATTTTTAAAATAATAAAATGATATTTTGGCCATTTTTTGCTTAATTCATATATATCATTCTCTGGGTTCTTCCCTGGGAGGACTATACCAATAGGAATTCTTTGTTCTCTATTCTTCCATTTGGGGGTATCCTGACAGATTGGAAGTGAGAAGGAGAGTGAAGTCAGGATATTTATTCTAACAGCTTCCTCCCTACTGTGTCATTTCAGAGGAATGGAGGCTGGATGCCTCCATCAAGTGCCCCTGCTCCTCTCGATGGTTACCCTCACCATACAATTATCCTTCCCACTATGACAATCATTCCTTCCCCTCTTCTCCCCTCTTTTTTTTTTTTATTTTTTATTATTATTAATTTTTTATTATACTTTAAGTTCTAGGGTACATGTGCATAACGTGCAGGTTTGTTACATATGTATACTTGTGCCATGTTGGTGTGCTGCACCCATCACTGGGTATATACCCAAAGGATTATAAATTATTCTTCTCCCCTCTTTAAGCCTAAGGGTGGTTCCAGCCCCACTGCTACTAGCCCCAGGGTACTGCATTGTTTCTTGTGATTTTCCCACATCTTGCCCATACCTTTAATAACTTTCTCTATAAGAGATAGTTTCTTTAATAAACTCTCTACAGACAATCCTAATTGGAACATACCATCTGTTTCCTGCTGTGACTTTCACTGATACAGCTCCTTTGTCCCCAATGTCCTTCTTGTAACATATTGCTTTATCTTAATTAGCAATGCCACATTTCAATAGGTTGTCCAAGCCAGAGATGTAAAAAATCATCCTAGTGCTCTTCCCTTCTCTCATCCCTCATACCTAGCCATTGCTGAGTCTGTGTGATTCTTACTTTAAAAAAAAAAAAATCACTTTTGTTGCTCCCTCTTCTATCGTCGCAGTCACTGGCCTCATTAATCAGGTCCATATCTTTTCTCTCTGAAAAAAAAAAAATGCTGCACTCTTTCAATTGACACCTGCAAGGTTGTTTGCTCTGCACTCTACTTGTGCACTCATCAGTGGAAGGATGAAGGGGCTGAAACCTCACTTCTCCTCCACTTTACATGTTATATGTCCTGCAACAGGGTCCTGTTAACTTGGAGGAAAGGATTCCTTTCTGATTCATAAAAGACAATGAAACTAGTGGTGGTCCTGCATTTAGCAACCTACAACCCATGAAATGTTCTGATTACCAATATAATCCAGCCAACACATGATCTAGTAACATAATCTAGAGCCTTGCTTGGCATAAAAACCCACAAAGATGTGGTCCCTGCTTAGTTCAGATTTTACTAACCTCTACTTTGTAGTCTATTCTCCAGCTATGCTAACCCCTGGTGAGCCCCTAAATGTGACATTCTATCCCAAGCCTTCATATCTTTGTACAAACTGCTCTATCTCTGGAATACTCTTCCTCTGCTCCTGTGCCTTGTGGGCTTCAAGATGGTCCCTGGTTATCTCTGCCTCCTAATTTTCACATGGGCCCTGGGTCCAGAGCCTCCTATAAGGAGGAGGTGTGGCCTTGGAAAGACAGCCTCCTGTGGGAATTCAGGGGCCTCCCTGTGGGAAGCTGGCCTGGGCTGACAGCACGGCCCAGAGGCTGTGCATGGGAAGGAGGTGAAGGAGGCCTCTGCCCTCGACCCCAACCATGGACTTTGGCCTCTCAGGTACTGCTTGGCCCTTTCCTTCCTCCTGGGCAGGCAGAGTGGGCGGCAGCAGCAAGAGAAAGGCTCCTGCTGGGAGGCCCGTCCCCTGGATCCCAGGTGAGCCCCTGAGCAGTGAGCAGCGTCCTCTGGGCCT